>JAXQQM020072119.1:0-89217 GCA_034641835.2 Pinus albicaulis
AAAAACTTAGGCATACCTTTGTGAAATTTGGAAGAATATTGTATGGCTACAAGAGTTTCTTCCTCTAATGTGTTGGCTCCCCCAACTTTTGATGTGGAAGTCTACTCTCCCAAGGTTGTGGCAGCACTAGTACAAGTCTCCTCCAATGGTGGTGAGGGCTTCTCCTCCTATGATCCCTCTTTGCCAAACTTTCTAATCAACCTTTGAGTAAACTCAACAAAAGTATGCACTCTTGCATGACCCAAATGGTTGAACCACCAAATATTGGCCTCATACTCAAGGTGCAGCGCTGTAATTTCTACAGCTTCTCTCTCTACCACTCGATGTAGTAGGAAGAATGCATCAAATTTTCTTTCCCAAGTCCTTGCCCTTCATTCTTCTTGTGCTGCAAGGTCTTCTTTCTTCCTCTATTTGAATGAACTATGGGAAGGCTAGAGTCTCCTTGAAGGCTCTAGGTTGAGTCTTGTACTCAATAAGGTATTCACTTAGGATCTTGTGATCCAAGTGTCCTTCATCTTTCTGCAATTTGTCCTCTCTTTCAAAAGGAAAGGGTATAGTCCCACTGCTTCTTCTTTTCTTGAACTCCTTGTTCAGGTCCTTCTTGCTTCTACAAAGAGATGAGAGAAGGCTCATTCTCTCCAACACTCTGATCTTCTTCTGTCCTTCTGGTTGAAACTCACAGGCTGAGTGAAGATTATGCTTTGATACCACTGTAATATCCCCCAAATTTGGATTGCTAGCAAGCCATCCCTGAAAAATGAAATTTTCAGGAATGTGTACTACATAAAACAAGATTATACCTTGGATCCATTATATCTAATTTTCTAAGATCCAAATCCAAGAGGAAATCAGAAACCAATCAAACTAGGTGAGGTAAAAAGGCCTCTCACACCTAGTAAGGCTAGAAATTTCCCAAGAATGGGACTGCAGCAATATGTAAATACAATTTTGGAGCAGAAAAAAGCTATTAAATTATTAAATGTGTTAATAAACACATATATATCAATTAATTTTACAGAAGAAACTTATTACACTCTTTATGATCTTAAATATTGAGGAAATGCAAAAAATAGGGCCATAAAAAGGCTGTCTTCAAAAAATAATGCTATAATTATGAGAAGTGGGACTTATATCCCTTATAATATGTAGTATACATCTCACATCCAGAATTGGAGCAAAAAAAAATTCTTCTAGCCAAGCTAAACAGGTCTCCCCAAACCAATACTGCTCAAATAAGCCCAAACCCCATGTCTTTTGCTAACAGAAAGTACTCAAGAATATAACAGCATTATTTTTATGAGGTTTTATGTAGAAAATAATGAGGAATAGAATATCTAGAGTTTAAATTCATCTAATGGCTGAGAAAATTGGAGATCTCTTCCTTTTTATACACAATGAGAATAACCTAGCAAGGGCTTCATGAAAGTACAAGTATAAAATGACAGATCTACAGATATAGATCTAGAAAATGCAGTTATACTATAGCTCTGTATACATGTAGCTTAAATTTACAAGAAATAGAAGAATATGTGTTATACAATCCTCCTAGGAGAAGGGTTGGCCCTTTCTCCAAAGGTCAAGCTCAAGATCAAGGGTCTTGAACCTGAAACTGCTATGCTCAGAAAAATGTCGTAGTTCCTGCAAGGGACTGCGCTGTAGAGGATGAAAATTACATTTGCCACATGAAAAGATCTAAAATGAAGCTCAGAGACTCCCTCACTGATCTCCCAGAGAAAGAAAGGCTTCCTCCTATGAAGTACAAGCTCTGGAAGTGGTGTTGTGGTGCTTCCACTACAACACCTTGCAACACAACCCAGCTCTCAACAGAAAATACACTGTAGCTGAAGGAGGATGCTTTGCCTCAAGCCTAAATGTGGAAAAATGAAGTGCAAGCTCCCTGAAGAGGCCTCTCTTGAGTGGAGAAGGAATTCCTAAACATGAATGCCTTGTGCTAAACAACATTGTAACTCTGCTAAACAACAAGAGGATACCAAATCGTCATGCAGACCAAAATCAATAATAATCAAGCTAACCTCAAATGGATGCCATTCCCATACTTATAAGCTATGTGAGGCTCCTCACCTTGGGTCCCACCCATTAGGGTTTCCACATGCACATGATCAATCTCCCTCCAAAACTGTGTTGTGTCTCCATGAAGGCCCTCCTCCAAAATCACGATATTTGATTTGGTCAAGGTTGACCTCTTCATCCTTCTTCACCCCTTTCACACTCAAGTTTCTTAAAGCTAGCTCTCATATGTTTGTTCAAGCTGATCCTTGTTCACATTGAGCTATTTTCAATGATGATCCACTCCTCTTCATGCATGTTGTTGACTTGGTCAAACTTGACTTAGTCCATAAGCAAAAGGTCCCTTTTCACACATGAGGGTGTGAAATCCAGCTACTATAATGATCCCTCTTTCACACCAAAATGGTTTTAAGATGATTTTAGTTAAGTATGGGTCTCATCCCCCATTTATTCATCTACTAAGTGCAAAAGTAAAAAATTAATATTCCCATTAGCTGCTTGCTAAAGTAGGAATATTATAGTCCTCCCTTCCCAAATGTTTCTTGTCCTCAAGAAACTGCAAGGATAGGACTACAAAGCTTCCTCCCAAGGCATGGAGTCTGAAATGTGTTTGGGAACTATCATTCTCATGTAAAACCTCCACCCCCAAGCTATCATCCATAGAAGATGAGTTACCCTCCAACATGACAACTCATAAAAGATATCCTCCACCCTTAGCTTCTTCAATGTAGGTGGGATGAATAATTGAACATGGTAGACAAAATGGCCTACCCCATGCTGTCTTTCTCTCCACTCATGGTAAGTGTAGAGAACATGATGATTTGTGGCTGCAATAAGGTTTCCCTCAAGTGGCAAGAGGACAATTAGATCTCCAAATATCCTTTGTCCCAAGTCATGAATCATGTTGGCCCAAATCATCCCATTCAACATGAATGACACATCATCACCATTTGGCATCCAAATCAGAAAAATACTGAAGGTTCCATGTAATTTTGGATGATACCAATGGTTCTTCAAGTGGATACAATGCAGTCTTACCAACTGCTGCTTGAGAACATCATGTGGCAAGTTGTTTCTCAATGAAATACTAGTTGTGCATGTTTTATCATCAACTATGTGGTAGTAATCAGCAATATAGATCAGTTGAGCACAATAAAAACAACAATACACTTTCCCACATTTATGTAGAGATGGGTTATCATTATTACAAAGGTTGGTCCTTAAGTGACCATGTAACCCAAGAGTAATCTTCCTCTCATGTGGAGCAATGCACTGTCCATAGATGGTGAGAAGATACAAATACTCAACAAAACAATCAATAAGTACAAAAATGTATCTCTTACCATGCATAATGAGTAATATGAAAGTGAGGTCCATGGATGAGTCCTCCCATGAGAATATCTTTATAAAAATATGCAGAAGGGAAGGATGCATATTCCCCTTGGAACACTCCATCAAAAGATACTTACACCCAAATGACAGTGCTGTTGGCCTTAGTATTAAGGCTCTTGTTACTCCATGACTTCTCTCTTTGACATTCCACATGCCAAAGCCATCCACCAATGTGCTACTATGTGAGAAGCTATTCCTCCCATGTGGAAGCCTCTTCCTGTCCTCATATTGGTGGATGGCTTTGGCATATGCAATGTCAAAGAGAGAAGTCATGGAGTAACAAGAGCCTTAATACTAAGGCCAACAACGTTGTCATTTGGGTGTAAGTATATTTTGATGGAGTGTTCCAAGGGGAATATGCATCCTTCCCTTCTACAATTTTTTATGAAGCGATTCTCATGGGAGGACTCATCCATGGACCTCACTTTCATCTTACTCATTATGCATGGTAAGAGATACATTTTTGTACTTATTGATTGTTCTGTTGAGTATATATATCTTCTCACCATCTATGGACAGTGCATTGCTCCACATGAGAGCAAGGTTACTCTTGGGTTACATGGTCACTTGAGGACCAACCTTTGTAATAATGATAACCCATCTCTACATAACTATGGGCAAGTGTATTGTTGTTTTGATTGTGCTCAACTGATGTATATTGCTGATTACTACCACATAGTTGATGAGAAAACATGTACAACTAGTATTTCATTGATAAACAACTTGCCATGTGATATTCTCAAGCAGCAGTTGGTAAGACTGTGTTGTATCCACTTGAAGAACCATTGGTATCATCCAAACTTACATGTAACCTTCCGCATTTTTCTGATTTGGATGCCAAATGGTAATGATGTGCCATTGATGTTGAATGGGATGATTTTGGCCAACATGATTCATGACTTGGGAGAAAGGATCTTTGGAGATATAATCTTCTTCTTGCCACTTGAGGGAAACCTTATTTCAGCCAAAAATCAGAATGCTCTCTACACTTACAATGAGTGGAGAGAAAGAAAACGTGGGGTAGGCCATTTTGTCTACCATGTTCAGTTATTCATCCCACCTACATTGCAGAAGCTACCGGTGGAGGAGATCTTTTATGAGTTTCCATGTTGGAGGGTAACTCATCTTGTATGAATGATAGCTTAGAGGTGGAGGTTTTACATGGAAATGATAGTTCACAAACACATTTCAGACTCCATGCCTTGGGAGGAAGCTTTCCAGTCCTATCCTTGCAGTTGCTGGAGGACAAGAAACATTTGGGAGGGGAGGACTGTAATATTCCTACTTTAGCAAGCAGCTACTGGGAATATTAATTTTTTATTTTTGCACTTAGTAGATGAATAAATGGGGGAGGAGACCCATAATTAACTAAAATCATCTTAAAACCCTTTTGGTGTGAAAGAGGGATCATTATAGTAGATGGATTTCACACCCTCATGTGTGAAAAGGGATGTTTTTCTTATGGACTAAGTCAAGTTTGACCAAGTCAACAACATGCATGAAGAGGAGTGGATCATCATTGCAAATAGCTCAATGTGAACAAGTATCAGCTTGAACAAACATATGAGAGCCAACTTAAAGTCACTTGAGTGTGAAAGGGGTGAAGCAGGATGAAGAGGTTAACCTTGACCAAATCAAACAACGTGATTTTGGAGGAGGGCCTTCATGGAGACACAACACTATTTTGGAGGGAGATTGATCATGTGCATGTGGAAACCCTAATGGGTGGGACCCAAGGTGAGGAGCCTCACATAGCTTATTAGGAAGGGGATGGCAACCATTTGAGGTTAGTTTGATGATTATTGATTTTGGTCTGCATGACTATTTGGCATCCTCTTGCTGTTTAGCCAAGTGGTAGTGCTGTTTAGCACAAGGAATTCCTGTTTAGGAATTCCTTCTCCACTCAAGAGAGGCCTCTTGAGGGAGCTTGCACTTTATTTTTATACATTCAGGCTTGAGGCCAAGCATCCTCCTTCAGCTACAACACAGTTTTAGTTGAGAGCTAGGTTTTGTTGCAGGGTGTTGCAGTGGAAGCACCACAACCCCACTTCCGGAGCTTGTACTTTAGAGGAGGAAGCCTTTCTTTCTATGGGAGATCAGCGAGGGAGTCTCTGAGCTTCATATCAGATCTTGGCATGTGGCCAATGTACTTCTCATCCCCTATAGTGCAATCCCTTGTAGGAACTGCGTCATTTTTTTGAGCATAGCAGTTTCAGGGTCAAGACCCTTGATCTTGAGCTTGTCTTTTGGAGAAAGGCCAACCCTTCTCCTTGGAGGATTGTATAACACCTCTTCTTCTATTTATTGTAAATTTCAGCTACATGTATACAGAGCTGCAATATAATTTCATTTTCTAGATCTAGATCTACAGATCTGTCATTTTATACTTGTACTTTCATGAAGCCCTTGCTGGGTTATTCTCAATTTGTATCAAAAGGAAGAGGTCTCCAATTTTCTCAGCCATTAGATGAATGTAAACTCAATATCTGCTATTTCTCATTATTTTCTGCATAAAACCTCATAAAAATAACGTTTTTATATGCTTCAGTACTTTCTGTTAGCAAAAGACATGGGGTTTGGGCTTATTTGAGCAGTATTGGTTTGGGGAGACCTGCTTAGCTGGCTAGAAGCATTTTTTTTTTCTCCAATTATGGATGTGAAATGTATACTACATATTCTAAGGGATCTAAGTCCTACTTCTCACAGTTATAGTGTTAGTTTTTGAAGACAACCTTTTTATGGCCCTATTTGTCGCATTTCCTCAATCTTTAGGATCATAAAGGGTGTAATAAGTTTCTGTTGTAACAATAATTGATGGCTATGTGTTTCTTAACACATTTCATAAATTAATATCTTGTTGCTACTCCAGCATTGTGTTTACATATTTCTGCAGTCCCATTCTTGGGTAATTTCCAGCCTTACTAGGTGTGAGAGGCATATTTACCTCACCTAGTTTGATTGGTTTCTGATTTCCTCTTGGATTTGGGTCTTAGATAATTAGATATAAGGGATCAAAGGGCTAATATTTTTTGTTTTAGCACACATTCCTAAAAAATGAATTTTTCAGGCATGTCTTTCTAGAAATCCCAATTTGGGGGATATTACACCTGTAGCGGCTCATGTGGAAGCTGGGCCAAGTCCAAATGTACTTCTGCATAGGCCTGGAATTACACACACAAGGCAGGTGGACTCAGAGTGATTGCTACACCAGGAAAGGGGCCGAGGTGGCTCTATGTTGCGGAGATCCACTCAGTGGTGGTCACTTGAGGTAGCCTCGCTTGAACCATGCTCGTCTGCAAGGTATAGACCTTGAGCTGAAGAGCTTGGAGCTCAAAATGTAGTGCGGAGACTATGGCCTTCTACTACTCTTCCAAGGCCATCCATATGTATTCTAAAGTGAGGATGACCCATCTGCGATTTGCTCCAAATCTTCATCAGTTAAGGTAACCTCAATCTCCCTACTAGGCCTCGTAGCCCGCCGTTTTGTTCGCTGGCCCTTGAGATGTTCGGATGTCCGTTTCGTGCCACGCGGGGAACCATCACATTGCACATATAGATCCTCAATTTCCATGTCCTGCTACAATTACTGCTCCACACCCTGTGCTACATCTGGGGGAAGCTTCATCCTAGTGGAGCCTTCCAGACCATGACCTTCTAAATTCTTGGTGGTATTATGTGGGGCGGGGATCTTTGGGACTGTGGTTGTATGACCATGGTCAACTTTGGTCGATTTTAATCCAAATTTCCAATGCAGTAGCCAAGTGGTGATGTGCGGGCCGACTTCCTCATCAAAGACCATGTAAGGAAGTGACATCCAAGCTGGATCCTTATGGCCCCAAATCTTCACGTTGTGCATCATCACCTGGAATGCTGCGATGCTCTTAAATTTTTCATAGATCGTCGGTGACAAGCATGTCTGGGAGTGAATTTATGCTACGAGCGCACTCTGAAATAGCACCCAAAATACTTTTTTTTCCTTAATATGTTGCTCATCCTTTGAATCCCATAAGTTTGTGTATCGTGCCCCTTCACACATGTCTGGTTCAAGCTCAGGGAGGACCGATCCTTCAGGGGCTTCCCATGTGACCAATTCAATTAGGAGCAATATCCAAGAGTATTAGAATGCCCTCCAATGGTCCTGGGCCTCGCACATGTTTTCCACAAACTCATTGTAGACAAAGTGCGACCAGTTAAAGTATACCCCATTTTCAGATCGACAAGAAAGATGAATCACATAAGCAGGGATAGTTGTGGCCTGGAACTTGCGCATCATTTTACAATCCAACATCAGGGTACCCATGCGCACTCCAGGGTCATCAATGGTGTTGATTATGAACCCTCTATTGTTTCGCTCGACATGGTAGTCTTCTCACACCTTGTTGGAAATCCGTTGCTCGTACGTCTTGCCGACGCACTCCATGGAATTCAACCCCTCCATGGGGATACCAGTAATGCAGTGAATTAGGGTGGCATTGATGTGAATGTAGTCCTGGATCCACAAGCTACCGTCATGGGTCAGGGTTAGTAGTTGTCGCACAAATTGGTGAGTTACATTGTATCGGCCAAAGTGAGGTATCTGCAACAAGTTTAGTAATCCAAATCATTCTAACTCTTGTGCCCACGTCATTGGTATGACCCTTATCACATCCTCCTCTAGTAATATTTTGAGATATAGCTTAGGTGCCAATTCTGGGAAGGCCTCCAGGTTGGCAAGGTCATGATCGTTGAGCTTAATTGAGGAGAGATTACTGAATGCTTCTCCAATTATGGGGACTTCACCCGGAAATCGCAGCAATTGTAGATAGGAGAGCAAACCCTCACGATTTTTGGGCATGCACACCGAGGGCCTTCAAGGCTGAACATAGGGCAGTAGCCATGTGATTGGGGTAGCAAGCCAAGCTTATTCTTGAGAATATAGAGGTCGATTTACTGGGTTAGGTAAGTCTGCCTTAGGCACCGTTCGGGGAGATTGCACATTTCGGGGGGAGGTGCACAGCTTCACCCCATCCCATTTTGCAGCCCTCCCCTGCCCTTGCTCCTAGCCTTTCCATTTACTCTTATTTTTCTCCACCTGCTTCCCCTTGGTTGGTGTGGACATGACTTCTTCGACTTCAGGGGTGACCTCCAATACTTCATCGGATGCTCTCTCAGTAGAGGCCATGGCCTGTAATGATTCAGTGGGATTGGTCTCAATCATTCTCTCTTAGAATATGAACTCGGGGTTACTACTATCAGAATGGGGAGCACATCCAGACATGAACAGAGAAAAATAGTTATGGAAATTTGCAAGGCACAAGAATTTCAGGACATGCAGAACCCAATTCTGATTTTCCATCCTCCATTTATAGCTTTGAATAGTGAGTAATGGTCAGATGACACTTAGCTGAAACTTACCATCAAGGAAAAGGTAAAAAATCTTTGGAAATTGTTGCATTATTTTCCTAATGCCTGCTCCTCCCAATGGTAAAGTTGGATTTTTACCTAGTGGTACTATTCCAACACAGCTGTGTATTACCCCTTTGCTCCCAGTGCACCTCCCTAGGCTTCCTAACCTACGGTCGACCCCTGCGTGTAAATGGGCTTGCCTACATTTTTTCTCTTGCCTTCACGTATCCATCCCAATATAGCTACTCCGGCCATATAGTCATTTGGTCTACGCCGAGTTGGTCTAATATGGCTTGAGACAACTTCCATTAACATATCCGGGCAGGGGGTCCCCGTGTAGTGTATCCAATCTCACTGGACCGCCATTCATAATTTCTGTTACAATATAAGGTCCCAACTAATTTTGGCAAAATTTCCTAGGGTGGCATGCAAACTTCATGTCATATAATAATAATAGCTCATATTCTTCAAACGACTTCTGTAGGATATGCCTATTGTGCCAGGATTTTTCCCAGGCCTTCTGAACTTGTTGATGAAAGTTAGCAATGAATCGATATTTTTCCAAGGTGACTAGCTGTGCTAAGCATTCCTCCATGATATTGGACTCCGCTATGTTTGTAAAGGTTGCGATACACAAGCTAGTAACGATATAGTCCATGGGAATAATGGCCTCCTATCCATAAAAAATATGAAACAATGTTTTCCTATTCAATTTCTTGCCTGTGGTCTGATAGGCCCAAAGGATTGATGCGATGTGCACATCCCAATCACTTCGATCGGCATTATAGAACTTATTAAGTGCCTGTTCTAGAATTTTATTAAAATCTTCTACCGTTCCATTTCCCTACGAGTGATATGGGGTAATTTTTTCATGGTGGATTTGAAACTCCTCAGTGAAAGCTTGTATTGTGTCATTAATGAAATGTTTACCTCTATCGCTCATCAAGATCTTCAGAAAGCCAAACCTGGTTAGAATATGCTAAAAAATAAAGTGCGCAGCGGTATCTACAGTACAATCCTTCACAGCATGCGCTTCTAGCCATTTGGGTACATAATCAGTCACAGTGATGATGTAGCAGGCACTTGTATTCTTACCTGGTGGGTTGAAGGGCCCAATGAAGTCTATCGCCCATTTATCGAATGCCTACAGGGCCATGTGCGGTTGTAAGGGAATTTCATCCCTGCAAAGTGGTCTTCCTATCCTTTGGCATGTGTGCTAGGCTTTGCAATAGTCGTGGGAGTCAGTATGCAGTGTGGGACACCATAGCCTAGCTGTTAAGATCTTCTGCACCATAGCTTTTCCTGCATAGTGACCTCCTGCTACACTTCCATGGGCTTCTGCTAAAATGGCTTGTCTTTCATGCTCCAGAATGTATCTTTGCAGTACCTCATCAACTCCTAACTTATACAAGTGGCCCATGATGATGGTAAAGTCAGTAGCGTGGGTTACCAGTTATTTTTTCTATTGTACCAAAGATTCTGCAGGTGCCATCCCCGTAGTTAAGAATTGAATAATATCGGAAAAGTGCTCATCAACCATCTTAATATCAAATAGTTGCGCATCGGTAAATCCTTCCTCTAGGTTGGTTAGTTCTTCACCACTCTCAATTCAGGACAAGTGGTTTGTTCCAAAATTTAAGTTCCCCAGCTTCACAATTATTTCAAAGTCATATTCTTGAAATAGCAGCAACCATTGGAAAATATTCTCTCCCAACACAGGCTTATTGACTAGGTACTTCAAAGCTGAGTGATCCATGAACATATTGAAGTTCCCTCCCAGCAGATAATGCTGGTATTTTTGCAGGGTATACACCATTTCTAGCCCCTCGCTCTGTGCTAGAGAGTTTTCTACTAGAAAATGAAACCGGGTGTTCAATGTCCCCCTCCCTAGGCTGTTTAAGGACAGCTCCCAGGGCAATCCCTGAAGCATCCACATGGACATGGAAATCCTTCGCCCAGTAGGGAAATATGAGGATAGGTGCAGAGACCATATTTTCCTTAAGTATCTCAAAAATCTTCTGACGCTCTGCGTCCCAAAAAAGCAAAACGTCCTTCTTTAGCAAATTTTACATGGGGGCCATGATTAGTGCGTACCCTTGAATAAAATTCCTATAGTAGCCCGTGTGCCCAAGGATGGAGCGAAGCTATTTCTCATTCGTAGGGACTCCTAAGTTGATGATAACTGCAACTTTGGTGGGGTCAACCATAAGTCCCTGCCGACAGACTATGCGGCCTAATAAGATCCCCAAAGGTACAAAGAATATGCACTTCTTAATATTTAGGGAAATCTGGTGCTTTCTACAGGCATCCAATATCATGCGCAAGTTTGAGACATGCTTCTTTACCAATAAAAATATTGTCTAATCGTCAAAGTATACCTCCAAGAACTTGTGAATAAACTCCTTAAATACTTCGACCACTACCCGTGAAAGGATGGCAGGGAGTTTTGACCCCAAACAGTGTGATAGTGTACTGGAAGGGTCCCCATTCGGTGGTGAACATAGCTTTTTTGCGATATTCAAGTGCAATCCTAATTTGATGGTAGCCTGAAAACCCATCAGTGAATGAGAATGCTTCCTTCCCTCCCACACTATCGAGGATTTCATCAGAGAATGGCGTAGGGAAGGGATTATGTACGCAGGCATCATTCAGCTTATGTAGGTCAATGAAAATTCTTATTTCTCCTTTAGTATTTTTTTCTTGGACCACCATAGGGCTCACCCAATCTGACTGTTCTACTGGTTTGATGATACCTGCGGCTAGCATTTTGTAATTTTCTTCCTTGAATTTTTGCTTATACTTTGGGTTCAATCAATAAGGTCGCTAATTGATAGGGTATCCATCTAGTTTTAATGTTATTCTCATGACCCCCAGGTCCCCTGTAATACCCTTGAGTTCTGATAATTTCGCAGGAAATAGGTCCTGGTACTCTGTCAGAAGTTTCGTGACTTTCCCAACGGTATCATCACCTTGTATTCCACAATTCTAGCTAGCTTAGGTTGTTCTTATGTTCCAATGTTGAATTCCATTAGCTTAAGAGGCTTGGTCACATCGATGGTCTGCACGGGGGGTCCAACAACTACTCCTTCTCCCTCTGATTCAGGAATAGCGATATTTTGCGGTTCTTCGTCATATTCCTCCATTGATAGATTGCGACAATGAGCAATATCCTACATCTGCATATCCCAAGCTGTTTCCCCATATTCCACATGAGGGCGTGATTCATCAAATACTAGGGCATATATGTCTTGCAGGGATTTTTATAATTCCTCAGTTCTGCCTATCAACCCTAACGTCCCCACAAAATCGTCCCTCATGGTGTCCTAGTGGCGGGTGCGCTGATGTAGTTCTACATCCAAATACCACGTGGTGGGGATTGGAACCAAGGCGTGAATGAAAAGTTAGACCCATTCGTCCCTGGTCCTGTTGCACCACACCTTCATCCATGCAAACAAGTTCTTGGACGGGTCCCCTTGGCCAAGGAAAGTCTCCAGGCGTAGGTGAACCAGGGGTTCAAACTGTACAATAATCATCTCGTGACATTCCTCCCAATCCTGAAAAGTCCCCTTATGAGTTTCCTAGCACTGCGAGGGGTCGCATGCATGGCTAGGTTAAGCGCCCATATTCTTTGCACTCTTCGGACTTCTGCTTTGAATGCTCTAAGAAAATCCCTAATACTACCAAAACCATAAAAGTAAGGCAAATCTATTACCTCTTAGGAGATACACTGGAAGCTCTTTGCGATACTAAGACATCATAGCGCAGATACGTCGTGTAACTGCTTCTGCTAATTTTTGATCTCCCCGTTAGAGTCAGAGAGGCATTCACTATCTTTCTCCCAATAAAGCATCCCGTCAGCCGTAGGATTAATCCAATCCTCGTCCCAGGCGGTTAGTTTATATATATGATCCACGTCATCTTCTTTGCGCACAGGTTCTGTATATCGTTCTCCTTTTGCTGGGTCTAGAGGAACTATAACTCTCGTACCCTCATTCTCAAAAACCATGCTCCTTTTCTTTAAGTTGATAATTACTCCCATGTCTATAGCCCAATCCAATCCTAAGAGCGTAGGATAAGGGTCTGCATCCTCTACAATTTGAATTACCTCAAATCCACATATACCTTAACCCCTGTGATATCTACCATAATCTTGGATAGTCTCCCTAACGATATGATATTCTATTGGTTAGCCATGCACAGCTATATAGTAGACCATTCCAACTTAGGTTCACCCATCCTCTGCCACGTCTGCTTGGTCAGGACATTCGCATTGGATCCCAAGTCTAGGATGACTTGATCCATTTCATAATTGCCAATCTACACAGTTAGCCACATCTCCCGACCAAAGTGTTTCTTATGCTTGTAAATTTTGTGAACATATTTAACTTCTGTTGGAGGGTCATATACAGAGATTTGACAGTTTTTATACATGACACATTGCATCGATTGCTTGGGTTCTTTACACACCTAAGTTATAACTACTTAATTCCAGGGGGTTCTTCCTTGGTTATGCCACCAAAAATATTGCTCAGTATATGTCATCCATAAAAATCCTTACTGAAGTTGCATCTTGTGACACATCCAATTTAGTGGTCAGGTTAGACTCTCAGCTTGTTTTTATGCATTTGACTAATCACTATCATATTCACAATCCAATCTTGTTATGTTACTTTTGAAGGATACGTCTTTTTGAATGTCAATTCAAATCTCTTAGTTATGAATACACTCGAAGAGAATCTAATGCATTAGCTGAGTCATTCGAAAATTATGTAATAGATTGACATCTGTCACATTCCTTATAGTTACATGCATGGGTGTAAAGATTTCATTATAAAATTTACAAAAAATATAAACACATACACCGTTAAAATGAAAAAAATATATTTGTATATATATATATATATATAGATTGTTTCGATTCATTTTACATAAAAAATTCCCAAAACTTGGGTTTTTTATACAAAAATGGATTTTCTAAGTCTCACTCTGATACCTGATGGCCATAATCTACTCTTGTTGAGCTTGTTGCTCATGGTAACATATAACTTCTCTAGATAACCTCATCAGAGGCACTAAAAACTGCTTTGGTACACCCACTCTATGTTGCTGCATATGGTTATCTATCTCTCTCCTGGGAAGAGGTGAAACACCCATACTCAATCCTTCAAGGTTCCTAGAAACCTCACGTATAATCTATGTGTCATATCCCTCTTTGGCGTTTTTCATGCCCTCTATTGTTGATCCAGCCCTAGGAAGCTAATCACCCCGCCTAGCATGGCGGGGAACACCTGCAGGACGAACCGGTGCGACATATGTGTCAATCCAAAGCTTCATGTCAGAAATTTTCACCAATAAAAAAAAAAAATTGCATAATATTATATATATATATATATATATATATATATATATATATATATATATATATATATATATATTATCCTTGATCCATCCTCTTACCTATTTGCCAGCACTAGGTGTCGGGTGACAAGATCAGTTCCAGATCCCCCATATATTTCATGATAGAATATTGGTAGTCATCAATCATGGGGATATGGCCTCTGAGCCACTCAAATACGTCATCCTCAAAGAATTTTCTCATCGGTTTGACTCTCATCTAAGGTGCTAAGGCTACCCACTGATCCTATCTGGGCTCCCTGGGACTAACTACTCCCAAACTTATTCAAGGCCTCATAACAAGAACTCTCTCTAGTATAAATGACATGATCAGTGTACTATACAAAAATATCTTTGGGCCCACGTCTAACATGCTTTCAAATCTACTTTAACATGTCATAGGACTCCCTCACACCATTTGAACACGTGCATCTACAAGCAATCCAATGCTAGTAGCAGCTCAGATTTTATAGCCACATGCTGACTCTTAGCCCATGTTAGGCACACGATCATTAATAGAATAGAACTCAATGATATTTATGTTATTTGCAATATGAGAATATTGTCACTCACTGGTTGGCTACTACTATACAATGTGTTCAGATTAGAGCCACCATGGTCCTAGGATGCACTCTCCCTACTGTCAAGTTTACCCGTGCACCTCTGGACGATAAAATAGTGAGTAAATATATATTTCCCCTATCGACTGATATCTCATGGTCCCGAATCCTAAAAAAACCTTGTTCTTCATGCCACTATTGAATGACCCAACTCAAGAGATGCTCTTGATGTAATGTTCCGAAATGGAAATCAGCAGCTTTTACACCACTGAAATGTTCCTTTGTCGGAAATATGAACAAGGCTATGTCAGAGATGGACTGAGAGGGCTTTTACCAGTTACTTCACCTCTAAAGAGAGGATGAGAATCATAGGCTATCTGGCCCTTCCTCAGACTCTGCCTATAGCTATGTAAATATTTCTTCCTTCAGGAAGATCCTGCTCAAAAGAGATGAGATACAGCAACATCTGAACTTAAACAAGCAGCAGCAACAATGAAATACATTTACTAATGAAATTTGAGAAGAGTAAAACTCTGATATAAAATCTGTAGCAGCAAATGATATACAAAGTCCTTGAGGAAAATTCCTCTCAAGGTTGGCTCAAATCAACCTCAAGGGAAAATATATATAATATGGAAAAACACTCTGCTACATAACCCGACAACTCTATAACTGTGCATTCTATAAGGGAAAATGACTGCAAATAGATGTGAACACAAGGATATAACAATATCAGCTCAAATAAAGAAGTGGGAGTGAGATCTCAGCCCCCAGAAAGTACATGACATCAATCCTTTAAGAGGATTGGCTGAAATCTATAGAAGAATGATAAATATACAAAATGTTGGAGTTACAGTAGCAACAACTAAAAATCAAATACAATACAACATGGGAGAAGGATGTGAATGCTGAAATAATAGTAGAAACCTCCTCCAATGATCTCCAAAGTGAAAGGCTACTCCTCTCACTGAATATTGCACCCTCTAGTGCACCATGTGAACTCCTCCTGCAAACCCTCTCTAAAAATAATGCTGTAAGAGGAAGGGACTGCACTGGGAATGAGATGAAACAATGTCCCAATGCAAAAATCTACAATAGAGCTCTATAAATCTCCTTTGCTGATCTCTTATAGAAAGAGGGAGCTCTTCCTCTACAAAACAAGCTCCGGAAATGTGTGATGATGGTCCTTCACTCCAACACCAGCAACTCCAACGTTTCTGCCCAATAGAATAACACAGTAGCTGAACATGAATGCTTTGGCCTCAAGAAAATATGTGATGAATATGAAGAATAGCTCCTCCAAGGCCTCCCAAGGAAGAGAAGGAAACTCCTAAACAAGAATTCCCCTTGTGCTGAGCAGCACAAGCTATCTTAGTTGAACAACTGAAGAGAGCTCCAAAATCGAATTCTCAAGCATAATGAACAATGGCTCTCCTTTACCTTTTTATGCAAGGAATGCTTCCTTGCCATGGACCCCACTCACATTAGGGTTTCTCTCATTTCAAATTTCCCTCCATCCACTATGCAATCTTCTTGTGCAAGCTTCCCCTCTTGGGTACGTTGTTGACTTGGGTCAACCATGGTCTAGCTCACTTGATTTTGGCCATTTTCACACTTGGGGCTGCTAACTTAAGCCACTTAAGTGAATTTTTGCACCTTAGGAGTGTTTATTAGGTTGCCACATGGGCTCCCTCACCCATTTTATTCACTTTATTAAAATTAAAACAAATCTAATGTTCCAATTACCTTATTGAAAAATTTGGAACATTATAGTCCTCCCCTCCCAAAACTTGCTTGTCCTCAAGCAAGAGCAAGGATGAACTGAAAAAAAGTCCTCCACTCAAGGAATGGAGTCTGAAATATCCTCATGTAGATCCTCCATCCCCCAAGCAATCAACCAAGCAAAATGAGTCACCCTCCAACTAGGCAACTCCTGAAATTACTCCTCCACCTTGTGCTCATGAGAAATAGGTGGGCTGAATTTCTGAACTTGGTAAGCTTCATAGCCTACCCCACGCTATCCTCTTCTCCACTTATGATGAATGTGGAGTGAAAACTGAACTTGGGCTACAATAGTGTTGCTTTCAAGAGGCAAGATGAATTATAGATTCCCTAGGATCTCTCCTCCAACGCTGCAAATCAAGCTGGCCCAAATCATCTCATATGTGATGAGTTGGAATTCATCATCATATGGCATCCAACCAATCATATGGCTCACCTCCAAGAGAAACTAATGTTTTAACATGGTGACCATATCATCTCCCATACTCCCCTTGGAGCATGTGCTGCAAAAATAATGGAGGTCTCTCCTCCCAAAGGGCACATCCACTCAATGAGTTCCTCCCTCTTCATGATAAACATGGGGCTGCTGCTGATATATGGCTGACATGAAATGGTCTTCAAGAGAGACCCAAGCCACCCCATCAAACATGTAAACCATGAAATGCCTTCTCCAAAAATTCAGACTCTCTAAATAGCTCCTCCCACATGAAGGAAAGAGGTGAAGCTTGGCAATCATGGGTTGCCCATTGTTTCCCCTAAAACATACAACATGTAAATTGGGGAGAATCATACTCCCAATGGGCATCTTCAACTCATGTCCCACTTTCCAAACAAAGCTTCCCATGTACCAAGAAAAATCTGCAATGCATGGAAGCAAGAACCAATAGAATCAAGTTGTCACATGACAACCGGAAAGCAGATCATTGTTCCACCAATGGAACTTGTGCAGTGCACTCCTTGCCTGCATCAAAATAGAAAGTAACAAGTTCTTTCCTAGCCACTTTTTTGCTGCCACAATCATCTCAAAATATGTATACATGAAAGTACAAAATGGTGTAATTGGTGTACACCGAAAATCATGTGGCTTTCCCCCACAATCCACTACTAAAATAGCCACCATATTTGCTACAATTGACCATGAGCATGACAAAACATAGTGTGCAAGAAGGAAAAATCCTCCTTGATATAATATTCTTCTCATAAAGATAAGAGAGTGCAAAGCATGAAACAAATAGTTACCTCCCTCATTATGTACTTTGGCCTTTGAGCTGAAATGTCTCAAGTGAAAAGTCCCCCTTACTGCAACATAGTAGGGGAGTTGTTATGCCAACCATATCATCATCTCTTGGGCTATGCATCTAGCCATATGCTGATATACATCCATTAGAAAGCCCTCCCAAGTGGACTCCTCCATCAGTAAATGGTATGCATAAGAATGCATGGAAGAAGAATCCCAAGTTGCTGCATGTAGGTGTCTCTTCTTGTGCTTGTGAGCCCAAGCCAAGATGATCAAAACATAGCAAGGGATGCTGTCATCCATTAATTCCTCATCCTCCTCTCCTACATGCCTCCAAGACACATCACTTGTGAAGTGGTTTTGAGAACACTTCAGCAAGTAATCCAAGCTCTCAAGTGACAGCGCTGCTGGCCTTTGGAGTAGTGCCACTGTCATTTCAAAGCTTCCTTTTTTGACATGGATCTTGTCAAAGACTCTCCTCATCATGTTTCCATAAAGGTAGACCCCCTCCCATGAAGAAGGTGATGCTTGGGCATCCAAGATCAAAGAGAAATCCTCTTGCACCATGCTAGTGCCTCCTCTTGCTCCCGCAACATCCAAACAAAATCTTAGCAACAAGAATGTTTGCTGCTCCTCCATAATTCCACCATACCCAATATTAAATGGGAACATGATAAATTGTAAAAATAATTCCATCCCATCATAATGCACCCATGCTCCTTTCTGCTCCATGGTGTAAGTATCCTGCTATCTCCTCTTCCTCCTCAAACCCCATGAAAAGGAATAGGTCACATGTTGGCCAAACTCCCTCAAGAGCAACCAACGCAGCATGGCTTCTTGCTGCCCTATATCATAGATCTGCAAGAGGTTCACCATCCTCTTGCCTCCCATCCACATCCACTCAGCTCCTAGTGGATGCCTCTCATCTTTCCACAACTTGGTATCCCTCCAATGAGGTCTACCATCTCCCCAAAACAAATCTCCATCTTTGCATTCCATGGGTCATTGAAATGCAATCTCCTCCATAGTCCATGTCTCAAACCCTAACCTCATGTGTGGTGCATGACTCATCAAGGGTGTATGAGAATGATGGTAGAGTGCAGTGAAGGTTCCCTCCTCAAGAAAATCAGCATGCAATAATGTACAATCCTCCATGATAGATAAAAACTCATGCATACTTGGAGGGATTTGGAAGAATCTTGTGTTGCTGCAAGAGTCTCTTCCTCAAGTGTGCTGGTTGCCTTGATAGCTGAGGGTGAAGGATGCTCCTTCATGTCTATGACAGTACTGATATGTGCCTCTTCAACTGGTGGTGAGGGCTCCCCCCTCCTTTGGCCAAATCTTCTGATTAAGATCTGAGAAAAATCAGCTAGAGTAGAAACCCTTGCATGCCTCCCATGGTTGAACCACCAAGTTTTTGCTTCCCCCTCAAGGTGCAGTGCTGCAATTGCTACATCCTCTCTGTCTACTACAGGATGTAGCAGGAAGAAAGCCTCCAGCTTCTTCACCCAAGCCTCTGCTACACATGTGAGTGACCCATCAAATGTAGACAACATAAATCTATTGCCTTTCATCATCCCATGACTGTAGGGTCTTCCTTCTTCCTTCTGCTGAATATCGTGAGGGAAGGATAGACTCTCTTGGAAGACTCTAGGGTTTTTCTGTATTCAACAAGGTACCCACTTAGAACTTCGAATTCCAAGTGATATTCATGCTTCTGCTTTGCTTCTCTGTGAGAATGGGAAGTGCATGCTCCTTCCTCTTCTCCTTTTTCTGTCTCCTCAACCTCCTTGGAGAGGTTGTTGCTGGATCTGAAAATTGATGAGATTAATCTCATCCTTTGCATCATTCTGGCCTCTTCTTCTCTGAAATTCAAACTTCATAGGTTGAGCCAAGTTCGAAGCTCTGATACCACTGCAATTTTCCAAAATGGAAATTAGCAGTTTTTACACCACTAAAATGTTCCTTTGTCGGAAATATGAACAAGGATATGTCGGAGATGGACTGAGAGGGCTTTTACCAATTATTTCACCTCTAAAGAGAGGATGAGAACTAGAGGCTATCTGGCCCTTCCTCAGACTCTGCCCATATATATGTAAATATTTCTTCGTTCAGGAAGATCTTGCTCAAAATAGATGAGCTACAACAACCTCTGAACTTAAACAAGCAACAGCAACAATGAAATACATTTACTCATGAAATGTGAGAAGAGTATAAATCTGATATAAAATTTGTAGCAGCAAATGATATACAAATTCCTTGAGAAAAAGTCCTCTCAAGGTTGGCTCAAATCAGCCTCAAGGGAAAATGTACATAATATGGAAAAACACTCTACTACATAACCCAATAACTCTATAATTGCACAGTCTATAAGGGAAAATGACTGAAAATAGATGTGAACACAAGGATATAACAATATCAGATCAAATAAAGAAGGGGGAGTGAGATCTCAACCCCCAGAAAATTCATGACATCAATCCTTTAAGAGGATTGGCTGAAATCTATACAATAATGATAAATATAGAAAATGTCGGAGTTGATGTAATATCCCTTTTTCAGGAACAACTACAGATTGGGAATAATATAAGTTATTACCAATGTGGATCTTCAGTTATATACCTCATACAGATCTGAAAACACTTAAACTTCATTAAAACACACAGCAGCAAAGTTATACAATGTTTTACAAGGCAAAAGGTGGGGAAAAGTGAGGATTTTGGCCCTAAAACGAGTGTATTAAGAGATTTGTGCAAAAATAAGATGGGAAAGTGGTTTTATATGATATATATGGTTATTAGGGACTCCCATGTCTAATTTCAGCAAAAAAAATAAGTTTTTCTAAGTTAAACAGTTCCTCCTTTCATAACTAGGCTAGAAAACCCTGATTTCCCAAGACTAGATTTATGCAGAAATTTACTGAAGCATGTGAGCATGGTTTTCTGAAGGTTATGACTGAAATAAGGTCTTAATATTGAAAAATAACAGCAGGGGCATAACTCATACACTTTACAGAAGAAGAGTGAAAGAATACAGAAGAAATCCTCAAGAAAGAGGTGCTACAACCATGTAAAAAGACTGCATAATAGTGACAGCGTGATTTCTAGGGCTGAAGCAGAATTTTATTCATTCCTAAGATCTATATTAGATATGTACATAAAAATATAGATATAATACAGATCCATGTGTAAGAAGAGCTGATATATACATTCTCCTTGGGGATTTGCTCAAAACATGAAGCACCGGAAGTAGATCTGAGTTCTATAACTTTAGATCTGAAGAATGATTCAAAATTTCTGAATAATACAAGTGAATAGCAGATCAGATCTGAAACAGAACATAGATTGGTTGGCCAATCTATGAATCACCACACTGAGAGGAAAACCCCAACACCGGAGATCTCTCCTCCAAATTGCAAGCAAAGCACCCTGTAGCTGTAGATCTGCAAATAACACTGTCTTAGGGACAGAAATAGCGTTGTAGCTTTTGAAGTTGATTTGGCCTGATGCCAAGATGTGGATCTGAAGTATAATCAGCAAATGAACACTTTCATGAGGTTAAATGATACTCTCACTAAAAAGAGCCACTGATATCATCTAGATCTGAGCAGATCTAGATCTCCACTTGCTGCAACTCACAAGATAGCTCAACCCTCAATCATGAGTAGCGCTATAATGTAAGGTGAAACTTGGCCCAAGCCTGATAGTGGAGAAGTTTAGCACAATTCTCCTCCAAGAGCTTCTCAAAAAAGGAGGTGAGATTCCTGAACAGGAATGCCCAACAAGGGATGTCTAAGCAGACAGACCTTCAGAAATAATTTCTTCAACAACCTTCTCCTTGCTTCCCTCCTCTTCCTTTTATAATATAGGAGTCTTTCCAAACCCTAAACCACCTTGAATCACTTAACCCTTTTCACATTACAACCTCCTTCTAGAACTGCGCTATCCCTCAAAGAGGTTCAATGCATCTAGACTACGTTGTTTGACTTGGTCAAATAGGATCCCATCTTGTGATTTAGAGCCTTTCACACCTACAAGATATAATTTAAATAGCCTAGATATGTCTTTGTTCACATAGGCATTGATTTATTCTTGGTTTTCAGGAGTTTTACATGTCCTCCTTTACAATTTATTCATCAATTATGAAATGCAAAAATAAACATGGAAAAATTAATGTTCCAATTAGTTGAAGCTAATTTAGGAACATTACAGTCTCCCCATCCCAAATGTTGCTTGTCCTCAAGCAACTGCAAGGGTGCTGCAAAATCTCCTCCCTTCTTCTTGTGACCTCCTCCTTCAACAGTCTCCACCATTGCTTCAAATTTTCTGCAATAATTCCATCTCCCAATGGTTCCTCCTAATTGTGCAAAGTGGCCTTTGGTAGATAAACCAAATAGCTCTCATCGTGAAGTAAAGGAAGGTCTATATGGAAACTTTCTTGCTGATCCATGGCCTCATCAAGATAGAAGTGATGGTCATAATGGGGAATTTCACCATCAATGAAGGTCTTCCACCTCCATGCTATCATCCAAATGAAATGAATTACCTTCCAGCATGGTAACTCATAGTGAAGCTCCTCCCAAATGCCCATGAGAGGCACGCTCCAAGTGCTACATACAATCATATGGTCCACATCATAAAGAGACAAGTAATGTGCTATAGTGGCCATATGGTTTCCCATGCTCCCCCTAGAACATGTAGTGCAAATAATGTGGGAAACTCCTTTCCCCAAGGACACATTCCAAAAATGTGTCTCTCCTCCAACCATGTTCCCAAGAATAAGAACATCTTCAGCATGTGGAATCATGATTAAGTTCATGCTAGCTGCCATATATGATAAAGGAGAAGGAAGATGCCTCCTCATGTGCAACCAATGCAGTTTTACCCTCAAATGCCATGGAATAGAAGATGACAAGTGTTTCCTCCAACACTTGCTTGCTGCCCCATCCTTCTTGCATGCTTGGAGAAGGTGCTTTATGATTGGTGTAAAGGAGTCACACCATGGAAAGTGTATCCCCCCTCCGAGATCCCCCAAAGGATGATCAACATCAATAAAGTTCATGGCCTTAAGTGGCCCATGAAGCCCATCATAAATAGTGCTCCCTCTTGAAGCAAAGCCCTGAAAATGAGTGTTAGAAAAATACAAGTATACATCATGAGTTCAACAATATAATATTTGTCATACACTAGTTTAAAATCAGCAAGGTAGCTCATGGATGAGCCTCCTATCAAACTCAATGAATAAGGAGGTGTGGATAATAATTCTTCCCAAGAGCTATGTTCCTCATAATATAATAAATGGTTCATGCACTTCTTCATATGAGAGTGCACCTCCTCTTTGAAATTCTCCCACATGAATCCATCCAAGATAGTATGATATGCTCCAATGAAACCAGTGGGTTTGGAAAGCAGGATCTCATAGGTTGCATTCAGTAGTTTCTCCTTGAGCTTGGAGCCTTTAACCAAATGAATCTGATCATGGAATTAGATGACCCCTCACCCTACCTTATACCTCCCATCCATTACCTTCCCATCAGGAACCTCACATGTTAAAGGGTCCTTGTAGTATTCCATCATAAGTTGGGAGTCCCAATAAGGCTCTAGAATTCCCAAAAATGACAGTGTTGTAGAGGTATGAAATGTAGCCCCTATCATATCATGACTCTCCTCTTTGACATACTTGATGCCAAGGTCACATGTTGGAGTCCCATAAACTTTATTTTTCTGCCTCCTTTGCAGCTGATATTTCTCAAGACAAGATTGAAGCATGTGGAAATCAACTTCCCCTTGGAAAGTTCTTTTCCTCCAATACTTCCTCAATTTGGCCCATGCATGCAAGAGTATTAAGATCCTCTTTTCATGTTCAGAAATTTATTTTGTAAGTGAGAAGACCATGGGCTGCCCCAAAGATATTGTTTTTCCATGTATCCTCATATCCATACCACCATAGATTTCTGATATTTCATTCCTCAACGCAGATGAATGAATGGAAGATAACAATGTCCTATTCAGAAAATTACTTACCTCTTTTCTGAATTCATGAAAGATCCTTTGTGCTATGATTTCTTCTCCCAAGGCTCATTCATTAGCCAAGTATGCAAATTTTTCCCACAGTTGAGGGAACACTTTAGTTTTCCTCCAATCAGGAGCTCTTCCTGGTGGAATGCCTCCTTACATAGAGGCATCAAGGCATAGAGAAGAATGTGGATGTAGGTGGACAGATTTGCCCCTACCATTGCTACATGGATTCTCTTTACTTCCTTGGTCTTCCATCCCTTGAAGCAGAGAAGGGTATATGCTTTTCTTCTTGAGATGCTCTTCCTCCTCTCTTACTTCCTCTATCATCAAGATCTCATCATTTGACAATGATGGTACATGCTGCTCAAGAGATCTATGTGTGAGATCTTGTGGAACTCCTTGCAAGAGTGCAAGAGTTTCTTCTCTTGTAGCAAGTGCTCCAACTTCATCTTCATGAGGTGCTTGAGGTGATTTTTTTGTGACTGTGTTATGACCTCCTGTCTTCTCCTCCTCTTTGACAGCTGAAATTGTCTCACCATCAATGCTTAGATATTGGTCATCTATTGAAGGAGAAACCTTCATGCTTCCCTCTTGAGAAGAGGACCCTTCACTCAATGGAGATATTTCCCTTGGCAAGGCATCAAGAAAACTTACACCTTCTTCCATGGCCTTCAGAAATGGATTTGGATTCCTAGACCCTTCCAACTCATGCAAAAGATTCATCTGATGTGGTTTGACAGTATCAACAGAAGATGATACACATGGAGCTTCATCAAACCTTTCTATCAATATTTCAATAAACCTTGAATAAGTAGGTTTATTGGCATTCTTCAAGGAAAAAGACTCAAACAACCACCAAGCATAAGATTTACCTTCAAAATGCAGCGCTGCTATTTTGATGGCTTCAATTTCAGAGACTTGATGTTGTTGCACAAAGATGTTTAGCTCCCCCACCCAAACCCTGACTAGACATTTAGGTGATCCATAAAAGATAGATAGATAGAATCTACCCATGATCTCCTAGATCTTGCAGAACCCTTGGAAATTCAAATCATCTTCGAATTCCTTGGATTGAGCTTCATACTCCTCCAAATACTCCCTAAGAGTCTCCTTCTTAGATACTCCTCCTTTGTTCCTCTTCATGAAGAAATCACTGAAAGAACCTTGAAGCTTAGGTGATATGGCTGAGTGCACATATCCATGAGATGAGGATTCATAATGCTCCTCATGTATAGATCTTGTAGATCTGATCAGAAGATCTTTCTTCTCTGGAAACTTTCCAAGAGTTTCACTGCTTCTTCTTTCTTCTTCTTGTTCAACCTCCTTGGAGAGGTTCTTCTTAGATCTGAAAGCTGATGAGAATAAAACCATATTATTTATCATTCTGACCTTGATCCTTTTTGGAATACCACTGTAAATTTCCCTCTTCAGGAGTATCAAGATTCTATTCTAGAGATTGACTACAGGGGCATTTACTGGATATGTCACCTTTGAGAAAATGATGAGATCCAGAGGCTACCTAGACATCTGAAGACTCTTTCTATAGATCTTTAAAGATTCCTACTTCATGGATTTATCACTTTGTCTTGAAGCCATAGGCTGAGCCAAAGATCATGCTCTGATACCACTATAATATCCCTTTTTCAGGAACATATACAGATTGGTAATAATATGAGTTATTACCAATTTGGAGCTTCATATATATACCTCAAACAGATCTGAAAACACTTAAACTTCAGTAAAATACACAGCATCAAAGTTATACAACATTTTACAAGGCAAAAGTGGGGAAAAGTGAGGAGTTTGGCCCTAAAACGAGTGTATTAAGATATTTGCGCAACAATGAGATGGGAAAGTGGTTGGATATGATATATAGGGTTATGAGGGACTCCGGTGTCTAATTTCAGCAAAAAAAAATAAGTTTTGCTAAGTTAAACAGTTCCTCCTTTCCTAACTAGGCTAGAAAACCCTGATTTCCTAAGACTAGATTTATGTAGAAATTTACTGAAGCATGTAAACGTAGTTTTCTAAAGGGTATGACTGAAATAAGATCTTAATATTGAAAAATAATAGTAGGGGCATAACTCATACACTTTACAGAAGAAGAGTGAAATAATACAGAAGAAATATTCAAGAAAGAGGTGCTACAACCATGTAAAAAGACTGCATAATAGTGACAGTGTGATTTCTAGGGATGAAGTAGAATTTTATTCATTATTCAGATATATATCAGATATGTACATAAAAATATAGATCTAATACAGATACATGTGCAAGAAGAGCTGATCTATACATTCCCCTTGGGGATTTGCTCAAAACATGAAGCACCAGAAGTAGATCTGAGATCTAAAACTTCAGATCTGTAGAATGATTCAGAATTTCTAAATAATACAAGTGCATAGAAAATAAGATCTGAAACAGAACATAGATTGGTTTTCCAATCTATGAATCAACACACTGAGAGGAAAACCTCAAGAGCGGATATCTCTCCTTCAAATTGCAAGCAAAGTACCTTGCAACTGTAGATCTGCAAATAACGCTGTCTTAGGGACAGAAAAAATGTTGTAGCTTCTAAATTTGATTTGGCCTAATGCCAAGATGTGGATCTGAAGTATAATTAGCAAATGAACACTTTCAGGAGGTTAAATGACACTCTCACTGAGAAGAGCCATTGTTATCATTTAGATCTGAGCAGATCTAGATCTCCACTTGCTGCAGCTCACAAGATAGCTCAACCCTCAATCATGAGCAGCGCTATAATGTAAGGTGAAACTTGGCCCAAGCTTTATAGTGGAGAATTTTAGCACAATTCTCCTCCAAGAGATGCTCAAGGAAGGAGGTGGGAATCCTAAATAGGAATGCCCAACAAGGGATTTCTAAGCAAACAGACCTTCAGAAATAATTTCTTCAACAACCTTCTCCTTGCTTCCCTCCTCTTCCTTTTATAAGATAGGAGTCTTTCCAAACCCTGAACCACCTTGAATCAGTTAACCCTTTTCACATTACAACCTCCTTCTAGAACTATGTTGTCCCTCAAAGAGGTTCAATGCATCTAGATTGTGTTGTTTGACTTGGTCAAATAGGATCCCCTCTTGTGATTTAGACCCTTTCACACCTGCAAGATATAATTTACATAGCCCATATATGTCTTTGTTCACATAGGCATTGATTTATTCTTGTTTTCAGGAGCTTTACATGTCCTCCTTTACAATTTATTCATCAATTATGAAATGCAAAAATAAACATGGGAAAATTAATGTTCCAATTAGCTGAAGCTAATTTAGGAACATTACAGTTGCAGTAGCAGCAACTACAACTCAAATACAATACAACATGGGATAAGGATGTGAATGGTGAAACAATAGTAGAAACCTCCTCCAATGATCTCCAAAGTGAAAGGCTACTCCTCTCACCGAAGATTGCACCCTCTAGTGCACCATGTGAACTCCTCCTGCAAACCCTCTCTGAAAATAATGATATAAGAGGAAGGGACTGCGCTGGGAATGAGATGAAATAGTGGCCTAATGCCAAAATCTGCAATAGAGCTCTAGAAATCTCCTTTGCTGATCCTCTACAAAACAAGCTCCAGAAATGTGTGATGATGGTCCCTCACTGCAACACCAGCAACTCCAACGTTTCTGCCCAACATAATAACACAGTAGCTGAAGTTGAATGCTTTGGCCTCAAGCCAAGATGTGAGGAAGATGAAGAAAAGCTCCTCCAAGGCCTCCCAAGGAAGAGAAGGAAACTCCTAAATAGGAATTCCCCTTGTGCTGAGCTGCACAAGCTATCTCAGTTGAACAACTGAAGAGAGGTCCAAAATCGAATTCTCAAGCATAATGAACAATGGCTCTCCTTCACCTTTTTATGCAAGGAATGCTTCCTTTCCATGGAACCCACTCACATTAGGGTTTCTCTCATTTTAAATTTCCCTCCATCCACTATGCAATCTTCTTGTGCAAGCTTCCCCTCTTGGGTGTATTGTTGACTTGGGTCAACCATGGTCTAGCCCACTTGCTTTTGGCCCTTTTCACACTTGGGGCTGCTAACTTAAGCCACTTTAGTGAATTTTTTCACCTTAGGAGTGTTTATTAGGTTGCTACATGGGCTCCCTCACCCATTTTATTCACTTAATTAAAAATAAAACAAATATA
The DNA here is from genome assembly GCA_034641835.2 of Pinus albicaulis. Taxonomy (NCBI): domain Eukaryota; kingdom Viridiplantae; phylum Streptophyta; class Pinopsida; order Pinales; family Pinaceae; genus Pinus; species Pinus albicaulis. Next base: position 27,947 of record JAXQQM020072119.1, read on the forward strand.
ATGTTCCAATTACCTTATTGAAAAATTTGGAATATTACACCTGACATTTCATCAGGTCAATTCTGGCATATTTCAAAAACCTACATCATCTCAGATCTTCCAAACATACTAGATCATTTATAATTTCATTTCCTCATGGTTGTGAGCTCTTTCTCTCCAAAGAATCTTCTTTTTGACCCGATCCCTGCATCAAAAGACACCTTGATTAGTTTCTAGCTAGCAAAATCTCTACAGGAATCAAGAAAATTATTATTATTTGTGCTTGGTCGGCTAACACGACCCTCCTTCCTCCGTAGATAATGCTAATGTGCTCATATATTGTGGTAAGAGTGTGGAACATTCCCCATGACCCGAGAGACTGTGTTACCCAACCAAACCACCTAGGAATCGCTTAAAAATAAAACATTTCTAGTAAAACATAAAATAAGGAAGGAAATGCAAGGTAAGGATCAATGCTCTTACCTGGAACTCACATAAATTCGAATGGTTTCCTTGTTTTCTCACAATCACTTGAGAAATTTCTTCTCATTTTTCTTTGCAGAGCACTCTCACACACTTCAAGTGGTGAAAAATAGGGTTTTCTTCCCTTCTTATAGTCACTTTGGGGGTATGACTCATCTCAGCTAGTCTTTAATTTTGGAGCAATTCATTCTTGCTTTGTTTAAACATGCACCACCTCACTATTCTCTCAAATTTTACATATGATTTGATGATATTTTAGTGTTTTTAGTAGAATTGACTATATTTGACTCCATATGAGCACATTATTTTTGGTATTTTTTTCTTTCTATTAAACTGAAAAACCCCTGAGTTACCTTCTTCGGGCTCGTAAAACTCCTACGAAGAAGATTTGAGAAATTATTTTTATGTCTTTTTTCTCACTCCCTGAATTGAAAAATACATATCGAGTTTTCTTCACCTGAATCGTGAAAATTTCATGAATAATATAGAGTTTACTTTGTCTCCTCACACTCGTAACAAAATGAGGAAGACGTCTATTGAGCGTAGGTTTCTCACTTTATCCAAACTCAATGGAATAACTTACGGAAAAGGAACTGTGTTGGGTGGTGAGCCTTGTTATTGCACCAAGAGTGATGCAACTCACAAGAGCTACTCAATTCTATTTATCAACCTAGAGTTCATACAAAATTATAAGTGACAATGTTATATGCACAATAGATGGGATTCTACTTATTCCACCCTCAACTAGGAAATTTCATCAATAATTCTCCAAGACCGTTCCTCCTACTGAATTAGAATGAAGACTAGCTAATGAAGATGCAATTTAGAAGTTACCTCTAACTAAGAAAAGTAAAATTCCATTAACTTCAACTTCCAAATATTATTGAAACAATTCATAAAAATGCAAGATCTAAACTATTTGTAGAAAGGAAACTACATTATACTGCAATCATCCATCTAGTTATCATATATACTTGCAGAAAAGAAGCTAATTACTCTTATGTAGCCTATAAAACTTTAAGTGAAAACTTCATGTATTATCTAACTATCTCACACTTTCATGTAAATCATTTTTCTACTTGCACCAAATATGTTATAAAATAAATAACACTATTATGTTTTTACAGTGAAGGAAAAGGAGTCTTTAGAGTGACCTAGGGGCTTCCCTTAATCATGAAATCATAGTTGTGGGTCAATACTATTCTAAACTAAGCCTAATTTGCAGTAAGGATCAAAACTGGTGGAAGAATGAGGTCCTACAGGTGTGCTATAGGTGGCTGCTACAATATCCATGGATTGCTATAGGACGGCCTATACTGCTATAGGAGGGTTGCCGAGATTCTTTAAGAGGTGAAGATCAAGGTTTAAGGGTGAGGAAAAGTATATGGAGGTTAAGGAAAATTACTGAAGGGTGGAAAATGCCCCTAGCCAAGCTTAGAGCATCTTAAAGGCATGTTTTGAACTAGGATTGTAACAAACTCATCCCACATCTACCCAAGTAATTGGCCAACCAGGGTAAACATGAGACGAGGGGATACTAATATGAGATTCAACCTCCTAGATGAAATTAAGGAACTATAACCCGTTAGGCCTAAATCTACCTCAGGCTGAGAAAGGCAGAATCTAGGGTAACATCAAACCACGCTTAACCTGGCAGTTAGCCCTACTAGGTCGAGAGAGGGCTCTCTCCTTGTCAATCTCAGCAAAAAATGATCAATGAGGTTTGAGATGACTGATGTGATGACTGATTTTAGGCTAGGTATGTGTGAAAAAGAGTTTGATTGAATTTAATGATGTTTTGTTGGCTCAAATGTGAAAGGCAGATTTGGGCTTGGGGAATGAGGCTCAGTTTTGCAGAGATCTCTATGGGGCAAGGTAGGAAAGTGATTTGGTACTTCAAATTGATTGAAATGGAGAGGTTTTAGATATATGAGGTGTTGAAAAGGGCATGAAGAACTCAGGGATCCTTTTCAATCAGCTGAAAATATAGAAAACTAAGCAAACCCTAGGTAGAAAACTGCACTTTCAATGTATTCTACCTTTATCTTTGTTTGATTTAGTTAAGATGAAATAAAGAGAGATATGGAATACATAAAACACATGTAGACTTAAAATTATAGAATAAAACAGAATACCAAAGCAAGATGCCACATGAATCCCATAAAGTGTTGCAAACCACTGGTCTATTCCTTAGCCAAACTGCTGAAATGAGTATACAATAAGCTCCAAGCTTTCCAAAAAGTCCAACCATGCTAATGACTGAAGACACATAAGATATAGGGAAAAAAAAACTCATCCTAGCCTCTAGGGTTTGAGGTCATGATTTTAGGAGCTGTTCCAACAAATTCTAAACTAAGAAACTAAAAAGTAGGCAGTGGAACAACTTGCCTTTAAAAACTAGGGAACTGATTCATTCAGTTGTAAACTACCTTTTCACGGATGAATCTACCTCTATGAGTGAAAATTTAGCATAATTACATCAAGATCCATCAAATTACATTAAATTACATCACCAGTTTGACAATTAGAAGGAGAAAAGTCAATCTGTGAAGAAACTAGGCGAAAAACAGAGTTTTTTGGCCAAAATGAGCAAAATTCCTCCAATGCGTTGCGCTGATTTCCCTATGCGTAGCGCCTTTTTGCAGCTGCTTTTGGAGGCCTTCCCGGTGTCCAAATTTGCACCAAGTGGGCTTGTTGGAAAGGTCTACCTGTCTACTTTCCATCACAAGTGGAAATTTTGAATTAGGCCTCTATTTTCTGCTCCAAAATTGAGTTCTCCCAACATTGCTTCCTGTGTGTCAAAAAAGGGGCAGAATGGTCATTTTTTGGGTATTTTTGACCTTTTTGGGGCTCAAAACCTGTCAAAATTTCTTGACCATTGGTGAGCATGCATATTTTTCCATGAAAAATCCAAAAATTTTGAGTTTTCATCAAAAGGAGTCCCCCATCAAAAGTGAGCGCCAGGTGGCACGACGCATTGGGCAGAAAAGTCTATTTTTTGAGCCAAAAATTCAAAAAATTACAAAGTGTCCCAAAGTTTTTGAAATTTTGGCTGAGTGTCCTCCCTTAAGAGCTGTGTTGGGCCTAGGAAGCCTCAACCAAAATCTGAAGTCTATCTTGCTGCTTTCGCTTCCTCGATGCTTTCTTCAACTTGGTCTTCAAGTTCCTTATTCTTGCCTTGCAACTTTTGTTTTTCGCCAAGTAATGGTATGCCATGTGCCTCAACATAGTTTTCTCCCTGTTGGCCTTCTCTAGCATCCCTTCTAGGTGCATGTTTGTTCTCTCAAGCCAAGATTCATGATCAGCTTTGAATTTCTTGCTCAAGTGTGGTCAATTTGATTTTCCTTCTCTTGGCAGCTTGCTGGTTTTGCCTTCATGTTTTTGAGCGCCATGGATGAGTGGGACTGATGAGGGGAGGGTTTGATGCTAGCTGTAGCATTTTAGGGAATGAAAGGGTTTAGTGGATGATATCTAGGGTTTTGGATGGCAATTAGGGTTTTAGGGTTAGTTTATTAGGGATATGGAAAATGTGGAATGGGTAGATGAGAATGTAAAGAGAGGGAGAAAATGATTGAGGGAATGAAGGAGTGAGGGAGTGAGAAATGGCTAGGAGTGGAATTAGCAGCAAGAAATACAACTCATAAAACTTGGGAAATGAATAATTTAGAAATTTGGGAGTCTTTGGAGGAATATTTGAATGGATTTCAGGCTTTTTAGCCCAATGCGCCACGCCATCTCAATGTGTCGCGCCAGTTCATTTTTTACACTGCAAAGGGCTACCCAATGCGCCACGCCATCTCAATGCGTAGCGCCTTTTTTCAGGAGAATTTTGGAGGCCTTAGTTATGTCTAAATTGGGCATAGGATATCTTTTTGGAAAGATTATTCAGTCTACTTTCCAACCCAACTTGAATTTTTCAATTTGGAGTTCATTTGCCCTGTCAAAAATCAAATCTCCCAAGACTGGTCAAAATGTGCAAAATGAGGCTGCCTCAAGGCAGAGTGCTGTTGCAGTAAATTTTTGAAGGTCTTCCTCAAAAAAAAATTGAGCTCATGATATCTCATTGGAATTTTATTTGTGTCTAGTTATCATTTGACTTATCAAGCAAGTCATTAGGCCAACCAAGCTAGGAGAAATATTGATTTTCCCAAGGTCACCTCAGAGGTGCATCAATTCTCCTAAGGCAACTGTATTTTTGAAATTTCTCTAAAACCATGAGACCTGTGTAAAACTTGAAGGATTATTTTCTTCCTTGGCCTATTGTGGACAAAAACCTCTCTCATTTTTTCCAAATTCATCTTTTCTTGCTCAGAAACATCATTGGAGTAAAACCTATCCCAATGTGTGGAACAAGGGATTTGTCGAAATGAAGTGAAATGAAGGGGATAAGGGGCTTCTAAATTCTTGAGAAAATTTTGGGAAGTAGGGAGGGATGTTAGGAAGTAGGGGAAAGTGGAATTTAAAATATTGAGTAAGGGGAAGGGGTCCAAAAGGGCAAAACACAGGCCTAGCCTAGAAAATTGTCAAGTTGTAGCAAGAAACTAGGGTTTGTGCGAAAATGAGGAATTTGAGGGATATCAGTGATGGGAATTGTTTAATAAGGTACATTAAGGATAGGGGAAGGTGTATGAACATCAGGATACAAGTTTTGTTGATGATTTTACCATCCAAGAGAAATTACCTTCAAAACCCTAGGAGAGGGAAATGAACTTTACCTAGGCACAACTGAAGCATGAACAAGGTGTAAAATGACCCAGTAGAACTTGACATGATGATGAAAAACCTCTGAATGATGGTACAATCAGCTGAATGGTGACATGGATCGACATTTGGACAACTTTGAAAGGAGTGGAAACAAACCCTAGACCTAATACCTAGTGACCAAATTTTACTTGAAGACTCACTGAAATGACAAAATTTGATCTTGACACCTTAAAATCACTTTGTAAGAGCATGTTTGATCACTGGAGGAAGGCTGCAAATACTAACACTAACATTGGCTCCAATGGGGATGCTAGCTCCTTGGAGGTGCCAAAAACTACAGATCTTTGGAAAGCAGACAATGCCTTCATCCATTGGGCAATGGAGTCAAAAAATCAAGCTCAAATGCATGACTAAAAACTGATGACTTGATGACACAAATTGACTCTCACTCAACTAAAAACTGACTTGATACTTAAACACAACCGAAAAACTGGAAAATATGCTCAATATGAAGCTTATTCAATACAACCTACTCTAGTTGTTCCATTCATCACGTGATCAAGTGAAATGAAACAACCAATGCAACCAAGTAAGTATTATGACTACTGTTTGAATTCTCCACAAGTGCTCGCTTATGAACAACAAGAGAGAACTACTGAAAGGCAACTCTCATGAAAACTTGGAAACAGATCCGTTGAATGATATGGATTCTCTATCCGCCTCCAAAAACACTGCATAAGGATCTTGAAGTTCATGCACACTGGGACTTAGCTCATCCAATGGATTACTTCTCTTCTCCTCATACCATGAATGAAAACTTTTTTTTGAGCTTTGTGACGAGACTCCTGCTAAAAATGACAAAGAAACCAGCTGCCGGATCAAGTTTATATCATCACACATTTCAAGCTCACATGTAGTCAATGGAGAAAGACTTTGACTGCAAACATCATCCAACACATCAGCTATTGGATCGTGAAAAACTTGAAAAGACTGCTGCAACCCATTTTCTATTGTTTCCGATGAGATTACATGATTTCCTACAGGCTGCTCATTTGAAGATATACTATGCAATTTACCCTTCAAAAAATGAAATGATTCAAAACAAAATGGTACGGAATCATCTTGTATCATTTGATCATATGTGCCAGCTTCCATGTCTTCATCCGCAACTTGACAATCAATGGCATTCGGGGGCTGCAAATCTGGATATGAGAAGTCTTGAACAAGGTTTTTATTGCCCTCAAGATGGTCCAAATAAAGACTTGTCGACAGTTTATTTCGGATTGCATGAATGTTTTCTTTGATGAACTGAAACGAAGCAAAACAAAAAGGAAAAGATCCTTCACTTACTTCAAAATTTGCTGCACTTTCCTCGTCATTTCCATAGCTGATATGTGATGGCTGAACATTGTATTCGAGCTGCTAAAAGTGAACTTCTTCCTACCAGAAACTAGCTGCTGATTTGTTTGCAATATTAGCTTCTGTTTGGAGAACATAATCATCATCATACTGATCAAACTGAGGCAAATCATCAGCATAAAACACATCATCAAGCATACATGTCATATCAACAACTCTCTCTTCTCCAAGATGATCTATAAAACAATCATTATCAGATCTATGACAACTGGGATAAGAAACAAAATTTTTTGGATCAACAACTTGTTCTTCTTCAATCAGTGAGCCATGGGCTTGAACATTATACTCATTTCTTGTGATGGTCCTTTGCATCATCTATTCCACTGCACTTACCAAAATGTCAAGCTTTACCTCTAGAGATGTCAATTTCTCCGGATCTATGTTTTTCATCTCTTCTTCCTTCAACTTTGCCCTTCAGATCAGCAAATGAGCCTCTACATATACTGCACTATTCTGTATCTCTTCAAGTGTTGCTAAGTTCCTTTCTCTCAACTGAAATTCCATTTCTGGATCAAAGGCACCCGGGTAGTGCAAGAGAGCAGATCCAAGAGGAGTTCTTATATTAACTGGCATCGAATAATAAACTTGGTTAAATCTGGCAGAAAAATGTTGTACTGTCTCCCCTGGAAGTATTTTTAGCTGGTTATACTCTTCTATAATCAAGAAAGGGTTCTGTCTAACCACCCACCTATTGAGGAAAACTTTGACGAACTGCTGGAAATCTGAGGTGCTCGCATCAGGCAGGGTTTTGAACCAACTCTTGACTTTGCGTTGCAAAGAAAGAGAAAAAAGCCTAATACTAACATCCTCTTCATCAACTTCAAAAAGGTCAAGAAAAGACTCAAAATTCAGAACATGTGTCTCAGCAGTGATGTTGTCGCGTTCACCATCAAATCTTGGTAGATATAGGTCATGATTTTTAGTGAAAGCATGGGATATAGGAGGTAAAATCAGAGGCTTGTATCGATCTGGAATTTTACAAGGTATAGGGGTATGTACAAATGCTGCAGAATTAGTCTTGGTCTGTTGAGGTTCATTAGTTTGAAGATGGTCATCACAAGATTCGGAAGAAAGGTCTTGATCAAGCTCAAAAGCATGCAAATATTTGGTATTCAAAATCTTCAAAGGGAAGGAATTAAATGTAGGCCGAGGATATTTTCTCAAATACAATTTACTTTGCAAAGCCTTCTTGACATTCTTGGGAAAAGAGAAGAAATAATTTATGAAAAAGAACAAAATGTCTTGGATAAAATTCCAACTTGAATACCTGATCTTTCCATATTGTCCTTTCATGTTTCTGCTAGTCAGGTTCATCCTCCAGTGGAGTCCTTGGATCTGATCTCGAAACTGATTTAGAGTCGCTAGGTGAAAGATTTCAGCCTTGCGACATCTGATCGTTTTCCACCATCAACAATTAGATCTGAACTTGATTACATTTTACTAAGGAAACCAGATGTTCAGTTCATAAACTAAACCAGAGATTGATTGTAGCAGCGTTCATCCACTATGCACTTGCAGAGCAAGAGCAGTTCGAAGGCTACTTGTCTAACTTCAGGCTCCATCTGTATTTTATAAAGAAAATAAATTTTTTTTTTTCTCCCTAGTATGGTTGCCACTATGTTAGGCCTAAATCTACCTTAGGCTGAGAAGGGCAGAATATAGGGTAACATCAAACCACGCTTAACCTAGTAGCTAGCCCTACCAGGTCGGGAGAGGGCTCTCTCCTTGTCAATCTCAACAAAAAATGATCACTGAGGCTTGAGATGACTGAAGTGATGATTGATTTTAGGCTAGGTATGTGTGCAAAAGATTTTTATTGAATTTAATGATGTTCTTTTGGCTCAAATGTGAAAGGCAGATTTGGGTTTAGGGAATGAGGCTCAGTTTTGCAGAGATCTCTATGGGGCAAGGTAGGAAAGTGATTTGGTACTTCAAATTGAGTGATATGGAGAGGTTTTAGATATATGAGGTGTTGAAAAGGGCATGCAGAACTTAGGGATCCTTTTCAAGCAGCTGAAAACATAGATAACTAAGCAAACCCTAGGTAGAGCACTGCACTTTCAATGTATTCTACCTTTATCTTTGTTTGATTTAGTTAAGATGAAATAAAGAGAGATATGGCATACATAAAACACATGTAGACTTATAAGTATAGAATAAAACACAATATCAAAGCAAGATGCCACATGAATCCCATAAAGTGCTGCAAACCACTGGTCTATTCCTTAGCCAAACTGCTGAAATGAGTATACAATAAGCTCCAAGCTTTGCCAAAAGTCAAACCATGCTAATGACTGAAAAAACATAAGATATAGGCAAAAAATAGCTCATCCTAGCCTCTAGGGGTCGATCTCATGAGTTTAGGATATGTTCCAACAAATTCTAGACTGAGAAACTAAAAAGTAGGCAGTAGAACAGCTTGCCTCTTAAAACTAGGGAACTGATTCATTCAGTTGTAAACTACCTTTTCATGGATGAATCTACCTCTATGAGTGAAAATTCAGCATAATTAAATCAAGATCCATCAAATTACATTAAATTACATCATGAGTTTGAAAATTAGAAGGAGAAAAGTCAAACTGTGAAGAAACTAGGCGAAAAAAAGAGTTTTTTGGCCAAAATGAGCAAAATTCCTCCAATGCGCCGCATTGATTTCCCTATGTGTAGCGCCTTTTTGCAGCTACTTTTGGAGGCCTTCTTGATGTAAAAATTTTCTCCAATTAGGCTTGTTGGAAAGGATTGCCTGTATACCTTCTAGCACAACTGGAATTTTTGAATTTGGCTTCCATTTTCCCCTCCAAAATGGAATTCTCCCACCACTGCTTCCTGTGTGTCAAGAAAGGGGTAGAAAGGTCATTTTTTGGGTATTTTTGACCTTTTTGGGGCTCAAAACCTGTCAAAATTTCTTGGCCATTGGTGAGAATGCATATTTTTCCATGAAAAATCCAAATTTTTTTATTTTTCATCAAAAGGATTCCCCCATCAAAAGTGAGCGCCAGGTGGCGCGGCGCATTGGGCAGAAAACTCTGTTTTTTGAGCCAAAAATTCAAAAATTACAAAAAGGGTCCCAATTTTTTTGAAATTTAGGCTGAGTGTCCTCCCTTAAGAGATGTGTTGGGCCAAGGAAGCCTCAGCCAAGATCTGAAGTCTATCTTGCTCCTTTCACTTCCTTGATGCTTTCTTCAACTTGGTCTTCAAGTTCCTAATTCTTGCCTTGCAACTTTTGTTTTTCACCAAGTAATGGTACGCCATGTGCCTCAACATAATTTTCTCCCTGTTGGCCTTCTCTAGCATCCTGTCTAGGTGCATGTTTGCTCTCTCAAGCCAATATTCATGATCAGATTTGAATTTCTTTCTCAAGTGTGGTCAATTTGATTTTCCTCCTCTTGGCAGCTTGCCGGTTTTTCCTTCATGTTTTTGAGTGCCATGGATGAGTGGGACTGATGAGGGGAGGGTTTGATGCTAGCTGTAGGATTTTAGGGAATGAAAGGGTTGAGGGGATGATATCTAGGGTTTGGTATGGAAATTAGGGTTTTAGGGTTAGTTGATTAGGTATATGGGAAATGTGGAATGGGTAGATGAGAATGTAAAGAGAGGGAGAAAATGATTGAGGGAATGAAGGAGTGAGGGAGTGAGAAATGGCTAGGAGTGGAATTAGCAGCAAGAAATACAACTCATAAACCTTGGGAAATGAAGAATTTAGAAATTTGAGAGTCTTTGGAGGAATATTTGAATGGATTTCAGGATTTTTAGCCCAATGCGCAGCGCCATCTTAATGCATCGCGCCAGTTCATTTTTTACACTGCAGAGGGCTACCCAATGCGCCGCGCCATCTCAATGCATAACGCCTTTTTCAGGAGACTTTTGGAGGCCTTCCTAGTGTCCAAATTCGGTTCAGGATAGCTCATTGGAAATATTATTGAGTCTAATTTCCAACCCAACTGAAATTTTTCAATTTGGAGTTCATTTTCCCTGTCAAAAATCAAATCTCCCAAGACTAGTCAAAATGTGCAAAATGAGGCTGCCTCAAGGCAGAGTGCTGTTGCAGTCAACTTTTGAAGGTTTTCCTCAACCCCAAATTGAGCTCATGATAGCTCATTGGAAATATATTTTTGTCTCGTTATCATTTGAATTATCAAGAAAGTCATTAGGCCAACCAAGCTAGGAGAAATCTTGATTTTCCCAAGGTCACTTCAGAGGTGCATCAATTCTCCTGAGGCGCTGTTGCAGTCAAATTTCGAAGGTTTTCCTCAACCCAAAATTGAGCTCATTATAGCTCATTGGAAATATATTTGTGTCTCGTTATCATTTGAATTATCAAGAAAGTCATTAGGCCAACCAAGCTAGGAGAAATCTTGATTTTCCCAAGGTCACTTCAGAGGTGCATCAATTCTCCTGAGGCAATTGTATTTTTGACATTTCTTTAAAACCATGACACCTGTGTAAAAATTGAAGGATTATTTTCTTCCTTGGCATATTTTGGAGAAAAAACTCTCTCAGTTTTTCCAAATTCATATTTTCTTGCTCAGAAACATCATTGGAGTAAAACCTATCTCGATGTGTGGAACAAGGGATTTGTCGAAATGAAGTGAAATGAAGGGTATAAGGGGCTTCTAAATTCTTGAGAAAAGTTTGGGAAGTAGGGAGGGATGTTAGGAAGCAGGGGAAGGTGGAATTTCAAATATTGAGTGAGTGGAAGGGGTCCAAAAGGGAAAAACACAGGCCTAGCCTTGAAAATTGTCAAGTTGTAGCAAGAAACTAGGGTTTGTGCGAAAATGAGGAATTTGAGGGATATCAGTGATGAGAAATGTTTAATAAGGTACATTAAGGATAGGGGAAGGTGTATGAACATCAATATACAAGTTTTTTTGATGATTTGACCATCCAAGAGAAATTACCTTCAAAACCCTAGGAGAGGGAAATGAACTTTACCTAGGCACAAATGAAGCATGAACAAGGTGTAAAATGACCCAGTGGAACTTGACATGATGATGAAAACCCTATGAATGATGGCACACTCAGCTAAATGGTGACATGGATTGACATTTGTACAACTTTGAAAGGAGTGAAAAAAAACCCTAGACCTAATACCTAGTCACCCAATTTTACTTGAAGACTCACTGAAATGACAAAATTTGATATTGAAACCTTAAAATCACTTTTTAAGAGCATGTTTGATCACTGGATGAAGGTTGCAAAGACTTACACTAATAGCACCAATGAAAACAAGACAAACACACCTTACCCAGGATCAAAAACATCCCCAAGAGATAACCCAACCTTCCAAATCCCTGACCCCTGTGGGAGGATGACTTTTTGACCCTTTTCGACCATAGCCACATGAATGCCAAGGAAAGGTAGCATTTGTGAGCCTATAGCCATAGGCACAACATAACCAACATGCAGCTAGGGCCCCAACTGGTCAGTTCTGGGCCTACAACTCCATAATTTGTGCTACCTTTTCAGCCCCAGATCCCAAGTCACTACCCAGAACTTCATGAAACTTTTTGAAATGATAAAAAACATTAAAAAAAAGGCATATATCTCATCATCGGGAAATCATCTGGGAACCTCCTAGCCATGATAGGGATTTCATCAAGCATATCACAAAAATTTCATCTACATTTCTAAAAAGCATATCTAAGCATAGGGGTTTCATACTTATCTAAGAATCACTAAGAAGTGTTTCACTCTTACATAATTAGCTTCAATACAATCTATTTTACCATATACACATTGTACATTCATTTAAAATAAAAAAATGGATATAGCCATATATCCTCATTGATAAATTACATGCTTATAAGAAACATAATATCAACATAAATACAATAGTTATAATGACAATAGAATCCACATAATAACTAGTAAAATTATACATCAAATACCAAAGGAAGGAATTTCTCATTAATTAATATAGGAACCAACTGAGGATGGGACCACCACATTCCACCCGACCATAGATTGGTTGAGCCAAACCTTTCTTTAGTCAATCACCCCCGTGCCATATTCCAAACATGAATGTGGGACTCATAACTAACCAAAAAGAAACAAACAAGCATGAATGATACCAATATTCTCCACCTACACCATGAGAAATTTGAGTGGATTGTAGTTTAGTATCACTTTTTACCATAATCCACATCCTAAATTAAGGTTATGTAATATTCCAAATTAGCCCAAGCTAATGGGAATATACAATTTTGTTTCAATTTTTTGTTTCATGAATAAAATTGTAGAGGATCAATAAAACTCCTGATCAGCAAAATAAATCAATTCCACATGTGAACATAGCTAAATCTGGGCTATTTACATAAGCACACTTAGGCATGAAAGAGACTGGAGCACTTGACCAAGTCAACCAGGACCAAATCAACAACGATGCCTAGATACAGTGAATCTCCAAAAGGCACAACGCAGTTTTAGTTGGAGGCTTCTCATGTGAATGGAGCTAAATCATTGAGATGGTTTAAGGTTTGACAATACTTTCATCCTATAAAAGGAAGAGGAGGATAGCAGAAGAAGGATTTTTATTGAGTATATTTCTAAATATATTGTCTGTTTAGACATATATCATTCTATGTTTTTTAGCTAAGGATAGTGTTGTTTAGCACTAGGGTGTTCCTGCTCGAGAATCCCACCTCTTCCATTGAGTAGCTCTTGGAAGAGTCTTGCTGATCTCATCCACTATCAAAGATTTTGCCAAGCTCATCTTCCAACTACAACGTAGATCATGTTGAGGGTTTGGTTGTCCTTGTAAGTTGCAGCAAGTGGAGGCTAGATCTGTTCAGATCTAGGCCATTTTAGGGCCTCTTTTCACTGGGAAAGTCTTCTATCCCATTGGAAAGAGAGTTATGAACCTTTGGAACTGATATGTCAGATCTTGGCATCAAGCCAATCCAGTGCTAGAGCCTACAATGCATTTTTCCTCCTAGGATTGTTTTATTTGCAAGAAGGATTTTGACACACATTTGGAGGAGAGATCTTTGGTGTTGGGGTTTTGCCCTTCACTATGGTGATCCATGGATTAGAGTTCTGATCCATGTTATGTAGAGATTTTATTTTCTTCTACTGTATTCATCTTCAGAAATTTCTGAATACTACAACAGATCTACTACTTTAGATCTCAGATCTACTACTTTAGATCTCAGATCTACTCTCTGTGTTTCATGTTTTGATCAAAACCCCAAGGGGAATTTGTAAAGGAGATTTTCTAGTGTAGAGATCTAAAATAGATCTGATATTTTGTACAAATATCTACTCTAGATATATAGTGTAATATACAACTGCTGAAACTCTTAAAAATAACACTATCAAGCTATTTTTCAGTTAATACATGTGTTGCGCCCCTCTTTCTTGAGGAATTTATTCTATTATTGTCTTCTACATTCTATCATACATTGTATGGATCTCAATATGGATCTGATTTATTTCTGTATAAGTGAATATAGAACCTTCTTATTGGTCTCCTATTGTTTCTCTCAAAAACTGCGTTATTTTCCTGTAGTATTGTTGCATATTGTTGCAGCCCCATTATTGGGTGTTTTTCAGCCATACTACGTGCGGGTGGTCTGTTTACCTCACTTAGTTTTATTTGTTTTTGCTCCCCTTTTGCATTTAGATGCTAGATCTCCATATCTAAGGGATCCAAGGGCTGGAAACTCATTTAAGTGCACATACTTCTGAAAAGTGCATTATTCCAGTAGGTATTGATGAATCTTCCCTTTTGGGGATATTACAGTGGTATGAGAGCAATCATCTTGGCATAGATTGTGATTTGATTTCTTGAAGAGCCAATATGTCTTTAGAAGAAGATGAGCCTCTCACTAATAGAGAGAAGAGGTACTTGAGAATAATATAGAAGAATTTTTATTACACCAATGATGATAAAGACAAGGGAAAAGCCCTTGAATCTAGAAGTGATGAAGATGGGAAGGAGTTTGCAAAACCACTTCTGAAAGCCATGCAAGATCTTGCTAGAGAGATCAAAGAGATGAGATTGGAAAAGATCAAGGAATATCCTAGGATATTTCATCCTGGAGAAAGCTCTGGCATGTCTCACCACTGAAATGATCAACCAGTGAACCAGCCACAAGCTCCACAACACTCTACTATGCCTACTTTTTTGGCTGTGGAGAATGAAGGGCCTCATGAGAAAGCATCCCTCGAAGACTACTTTGAAGAATATGAGTCTCTGAATCAAATATTCAAGGACCACTTTATTTTTCAATATTTGTGTCACCTCAAGGACAAGAGAAGACCAAGGCATTAGTATAGAGATGGTGGATTCACACAGAATCATGATTGACATCACCCTATGGGCAGATTCGTTTTACCCAATTTTGATGGGTCATCCACTAGTTCTGCCAAATCATGGGTATAAAATCTAGATATCTACTTTTAGTTGAACAAAGTCCCTGAGATGGAAGCTATCAATATTGCAACGCTGCACTTTGAAGGTGAAGCACACAACTGGTGGTCCATGGGTTGTCTACATTGGGTCATGCCAATGTGACTGCATATTCTGAGTTCACTAGAATACTGGTGGAAAGGTTTGACAGAAAGGATCCAGAAGCACCTTTCATGAGCCTTGCAAAGTTGAAGAAATCAGGTAATGCAGAGTCTTATATCTCTAAATTTCTGAGATTATCTGTTATGGTTCCTGATCTGTCTGCAACAAGGAGGGTGTACATGTTCATCGATGGATTGGTTGAACCTCTGCATGGGTTGGTTAAATCTACCAAGCCCACTACCTTTCATGATGCCATTGAGAGCACTAGAGACCTTCAATATTCCTTGCCAAAAGCAAAGGCAAACTTTCAGAACAAACCCTCTTTTCCTTCTAAAGGAAAGTTAGAGAAAGCTGCTTCTCCAAAGGAGAGCTCATACAAGAAGCCTCTTGATGATGAAGTCCAGAAAGATCTAAGAAGGAGGAAGCTATGCTTCACTTGCCAAGAACCATGGGTACCTGGAAATAGATGTGCTATTGGTAAAGCACATTATATAGAGGTCTTCTTAGATCTTGAAGAAGATGAAGACGATAAGCCAAGGAGGGCTCACAACGCTGACAATGTTGAAGGAGATCCAACACCATCAGGAGATGGGAATGGAGCATTTGCTCCTATTGGAGGAAATCTTGCATCATCAAGGGGAGTACCTAAGTACTTAAACCTAACAGTTCAAGGCTCAATCATGAATCAAAGGGTTTCTGTATTGATTGATAGTGGGGCTACCCACAATTTCATTGATGCCCATCTTGTGCAAAGGAGGGTAATACCCACTGATACTTTTGAGGGATTCTCTGTTTTGGTCGCAGGAGATAGAAAAATGCAATGCATACATTATGTTCCATCACTTTCAGTCACTATGGGATACTACACTTTTGTGGATCACTTATTTGTAGTCGACATACCAGACACCAATGTTATTTTGGGTGTTCAATGGTTGATTACCATGGGGAAAGTCACCGCTGATTGGGAGGCTTTGCAAATGGAATGGGTGGACAATAAGAGTGGTGAACCTCAAATGAAAAAAGGCATGCATACTTGCCCCTCACACAACACTTCCACACAAAAAATAAAGATGGATTTACGCAGTGGAAGCAAGGACCTCACTGTCCCTTCTATCATGTTAATGAGATTTCTGCAAGGGACACTCTTATCTAGTGCCAAACCACTTGGGAGGCCACCTGATTCAGTTTTGGTGAGATATATCTCACTACTTGATGCTCAAAAATCATATCCAAGAGGGATGGGAGCATTAGAAGACATAACTACATCGCTGGAAGGCTTGGGCAAGCACAAGAAGGAGGGATATTTCCTTCTCTTATCATCATCACCCACCTTCATCTCTGATTCTTCGTTGTTGGAGGAGAAGAAGGGAAGGTATGTGCTTCCTACTTGTACCTTTGGAATAATAAATTTCAAAGAGGATATCAGCAACATGTCAGGCATTCCTATGGATGCATCATCAACGCTGTCACTATTGGGGAGTGTAGATCTATATTGGAAATCCCACCCGTTGGTGGATTATTCCAAAGATCTTCACACTTGTATGATGCTTGATAAAAAACTGCATGAAGAGGGTTATCTAGTCCATGAGGGAGTCATATACAATCATGATAGGATATTCTTACCTAGAGCCTCTACACTCAAGGAGAGGATTCTACAAAGGGCCTACAAATAGTTTTGTTTCAGCCCTACCAATTCTATGAAGATCTACAACACTATCATGAGATGACTTGAATGGGAAGGCTTTGGAGGAGAGATACATGAGAATTTTATAGAATGAAAGAGCTATGTGGAGTTGGGGCAGCCAAAGGACTCTATGCAAGAGTCATTTCAGTCATCTCTTCCTTCTCTTGAAAGGGGAGAAAATTCTATGCACAATTCCATGTATAGGAGAGATCTTGTTGGTGAAGAATCTGATCATGTAATGCAAGCTTCATTTTCTGATTTGACATATTCTTTCACCATGTTTATGCATGCCATTACTCCAAAGAGGATTTTTGTATCATTTAAATCTCATGGAAAACATTGGGCCACTAAAATTTTTGAATCTGGCCACTCCCTTGTTGTGCAAAGGGAGATTCTCTTTCATGATGGGTGCTTCCCAAAGGCACCAAACATATCTCACATTTTCAGCCATGATGAGATAACTTGTGCAGCAATTAAGTGGTGGGGAAACCACTTACCATACCTTGATCTGATGCAGGTAGGAGATGCACTGCATTGGCACCATATGTGGGACTATGACCCACCTCCTCATTCTCAAATTTATGTTTGTATGTATGTAATGATGCTTCCATACTTGGGTGCTATAGTTGTACTTTTTATGGGACTGTATGGATGGAGGATGGGAAGTTTGTATGTACCACATGGGATCGAAACTCTCTATGTACCCCATGCTACATGTTTCAGAGAGAGTATTGGTTCAACCATGTTTGTTTATGTTGAGTTCTTGACTCCTTGTGGGATGGATTTTGTACATCTCATGATGACTTTGGAGGAACAATTCATGGAGGCTTGGATTGGTGAACACCTAGCTTGTGAGGAGAGCTTGATATTTGATGGTGTCACCAATGGAGAAGGAGAAGTGTTGCAGAAATCACCCTATCAGTTGCTTGAGGACAAGCAACATTTTGGAGGGGAGGACTGTAATATTCCCAATTAGCCCAAGATAATGGGAATATATGATTTTGTTTCAATTTTCTATTTCATGAATAAAATTGTAAAGGAGGATCACTAAAACTCCTAATAAAAAAAATAAATCAATGCCACATGTGAAAATAGCTAAATTTGGGCTATTTACATAAGCACACTTAGGTGTGAAAGAGACTGGAGCACTTGACCAAGTCAACCAGGACCAAATCAATAGCAATGTCTAGATACAATGAATCTCCTAAAGGCACAATGCAGTTTTATTTGGAGGCTTCTCATGTGAATGGAGCTAAATCATTGAGATGGTTTAGGGTTTGAAAAGAATTTTATCCTATAAAAGGAAGAGGAGGAAAACAGAAGAAGGTTGTTTATTGAGTATATTTCTGAATATATTATCTATTTAGACATATATAATTCTTTTTTGTTTAGCTGAGGATAGTGTTGTTTAACACTAGGGTGTTCCTGTTTAGGAATCCAACCTCTTCCATTGAGTAGCTCTTGGAAGAGTCTTGTTGATCTCATCCACTATTAGGCATTTGGCCAAGCTCATCTTCCAACTACAACACAGACCCTGTTGAGGGTGTTGGAACGGGGTCTCCTAACAAGCTGCGAAATTGGTCCATTTTGATTATTTTTTATTATATTTAATATAGCGCAGGGGTTTTGGGGTGGGTCAAAGCCCCAAACGCATTGTAATGGGTCAAAGGGTAAACTAGGGGTCTGAAAACCATGGGTTGCGGACCATAGGAACGTTGAGGCTAGATTGTTATAAATATAGATGCATTTTGGATTGTAAGGGAGAGGAATGGATGAGCTATTGATGCGATTTGTTGTTTAAGCTATCTATTTGGGTTTTGGGGAACGAACTCGTGCTATCTGTGTGCGCAGAGATCCTAGCCCAGCTGTGTGCGGACCTTGCTGTTGTGTGCGTAGGTTGATAAGGGAATTGTAAGGAAAGGTTGATGAATGAATGAATGCGAAGGATTATTAGAGATTTGAATCCGTGAGTACTGTTGTATGAACTGCTGATAATTGTTGTGTTATATATTTTCTATCTTTCTCCTGCGAAAGTCTCTGTACTGAATGCTTGGATCTAGATCTATTCTACTTTATTTATATAATGCTGTGTTGATGTTATGAAAAACATATAATTGTATATCTAGTGCACGTGGATGCAAATAGATACATAATTAACCCTGTGAAGAATCACGGTAACCTGAACAAATCACAGCCCTGCTTGCCTTACCCTTCCTTTCTTAGGGTGCGGAAACCTGGTTCCAACACCCACCCATACTACTTCGGGTGAGATTGTGACCTGCGAAAGCATGTCACTGCCAAAAGGGCCAGTAGTATAGGGGTTTGTTGGCAAACCTTTCACATCAAACCTGGGTCAGGACCCCTCAAGAAAAAAATGGTTCCGTTGCTGGGATCGGAAGAGGTATGAGAGAGGAATCGGGTAATGAAAAGAGAATACTGGAAGCCTGAAAGAAAAGAGATCGAGGACTGGTTCGAAAGGAAGATCCAAGAGTTCACAGTAAAATAAAACCGCAGTGAGAAGTTAATGACGGAAAGGTGGAAAAATAGGTACGTCCTTACTGAAAGCTACGAAATATTCTTTGTGACTTTTGCAATTGAACTCCAAGAGTGGCTGGCTAGACTGGTGGAATTCCAGAAGTGCTGGAAGGATGAGCAGGTCACTTTTTTGACCCCGGAGTTGCTCGAACAGCTTGAGAAATGGATAATACTATCACACGCATGTTGGATCACTGGGTGGATAGTGTGCTGGGAGGATTTGTAACAAAATTTTCTATTGATCAGTTTGTATCATACTCTAAAGCTGAACGACGATTTTTCAAAGGATTTCGAGGCAAATTCCTGAGGAAATTACCATTGCTGATCAAGAAATTACTGTGTGAAAAGAGCATTTTGTGTAGTTATACGGACTGAATGACCCCAGATCTAGACGTGAGTGCAACCTACAGTGGTAAATACTATCAAACCAACCTTGACAGAGGGAGATCTGCCTACAATCCATTTCAGGAACCTGCTATGCACGACCCCTCAGCTGTATCACCACCTCAGACGCATAAAGGTAAGAATTCGCTTGTACCACCACCCCCCCTAGACAGTGATATGGTTGCGCACTTGAAACTACCTACCTTCAAGGGGGTAGGAGACGAGGATATGGACCGGTTTTGGTTTATGGAAGACTCTATCTAGACTACGTAGAACATGGCAAGTGACATGATAAAGAGGGCGCAACTGTCTTTATCATTTGAAGACAAAGCTCTGGATTGGTATATGTTGTACGTTGCCCAGAATGGGACTGCCTCCATTCAAGATATCAAGGATGCTCTAAAGCAGCAATTCTGGAAGCCAAATTCCTATTCCCAGCTGGTAGCGGAAGTAAAGGACTTCAAACAAGGTGCGTCTGAGTCAATATGGGAGGCTGATCAGTGATTGAAGAAATAAATTAGGGAAGGAGGGTTCGAGTATGTTGATAGAAAACATATAGAGTGGTTCATTGCCATGTTGTTACCTCACCTGCATACACCAACGAGTCATCAGACCTTTGAATCACAGGAGAAAGCTGTGGAAGTCGCTATGAAATTAGAAGTTGCACCCCGAGAGGATACGTCAGTAGGGGTACAAAAAATCCATGAACAACTTGGGGCTATGCATATGGAGATACAGAACCTGCGAAAAGAAAGAGGAATGGACATCTATGCAGATATTTGGTGCATAAGTTTCTGGGTGTTTGGCCATACGAAGGATCAGTGCCCTCTGCTGACTGATTATATGCAAGCGGGAGGGACTAGTCCGATACGCCTAGGGGTAAGTAGGTAACCTGACCTGTTGCGACCAGGATCAATCAGTTTTTCCCTATGGTGTGATGATTATCGAGTAGCAAGCCTACATGATACAAACCATTTCCCTCGGCTGGGTGCGTATGTCCTAGAACTAAAGCAAAAATGGTGCCGATTCTACCGATCAGTGGGACATGATGAGCACAACTGTTGAACATATGACTTAATGATGGATCGTGGGAACTTATATCGGGTATAATCAGACCCTGCATCGCCAAGACTAGCAACGCACTTTGGAGGATCACCGGCCTGAGGCTGAGGAGGTCAAGGAGGAAGCGCAGGCCGGGGATGAGGCCAGATAATCTGTTATAACTGTGGAGAAATAGGGCACTTTTATAGAGAGTACCCTAATCCTAATAGGCCATCATGTAAATATTGTAGGTAGCTAGACCATGACGTAGAAGACTACCCAATTTTAATAGCCAAGATGCAAGAAAAGTAGCCTAACCTTATGCAGAACGTATATAGTGTTAAAACTGAGCTACGTGAGATGGGCCCAAGTATAAAAGTCATGACGCGTAGTGGGTTGGACACCCACGGAAACAAAGAAGGGCTTTCCTCTCAGAAAGGAGTGTCTTGCAACGAACAAGCACCATTGGCAGCTCAGATCGAAGAAGGAGTTGAGCCCTTTTTAAAGGCATATCTGAAGTTGCTAAGGAACTCGTAGGCCGTAGGAAATATCCTAGCATTACTAAATACCTGCGCAACTCGTCCCACCTTGATCCCTGAGACCAAGGATGTACACAAATTGTACAGCTATAAGAAACGCACCAGGAGAGAAATGTGGTTAACTGTGTAGATCAGAGACTATGAAATGGATCAGGTTATCTTAGATCTTGGATCGGATGCCAACGTCTTACCAAAAAAAACATGGTAACGAATGAGAGAACCTAAGTTGGAATGGTCTACTATCCAGTTACGAATTGCAAATCAAAAAAGGATCATCCCTCTGGGTAGGTTACCAAAGGTCATGGTGGACATCGGAGGGGTACGGGACCTATCTGATTTTGAAGTAATAGAAATAGTAGAATATGCGGAACCCTACCCTGCGCTCCTTGGATTGAACTGGGCAATAGACATGGGAGGTTTCATCAATCTCAAGAAACGCAACATGGTAATCGAAAACAAAGGTACGCGTTTCATAGTACCACTAGACCTAGCAGAAGGTGCACGGTACATAGAGCTAGCCTATGAAAAGGAGGAACTGGATCACATTTACAAGATAACTACGTAGGAAAAAGATCATATTAACCCCATAGATGAAGGAATGCTCTGTTGGGAAAAGGAAAGTGAATGCTTTTCTGATTCTGATGAAGAGCTAGATAATTGGCAAGGTCGGTTGCATGAGGTCTCGGCACTATGGAGCCTTCGGACCATCAGGAATTTTCGTCGCATCTCTGCCATAGAAAGAACCTCACCCTGCCAAGAGGACGCAGGTGAAGATCAGCATCTTGATGAACTGAAGAGTCCTATGGGATGTAGGCCAGAAGCATTACCGATAATGCTACATGAAACACCTATGCTAGGACCAGTATTCTTCACTCAAGGGAAATACTAGAGTAGGGTGATCCTGCACATAGGGACCCTTGTGGCCAGATGGGCTCCAAGGCCAGTTGACCTACATGGGTACCTACTGCAGAGCAATACTTAAGAGTGCAATCGAACCTTGAAGAATTACCGAGGCACCACAGCTCTCATCACGCGTAGAATTATAGACCTATCTGAAAATCAACAAAAATATCAAGTAATAAATGACATCAGGACGTATGACGCGACCATATCAAATAGGGACGTCCTACCCACAAGCGAAAAGAAGGCCTCGAAAAGATTGCTAAACAACTTGCAGATACACCCAACCTCGACCCTCACTCCAGGTATGCAAACAACATACAAGCGTCATCTCTGATTTGACAAATCATGGACATGACCTAGAGCATGAAGGATAACCGCCGGCATGTCCTAACTTCCTAAGGAAAGACCCCTGCAAGTATGAAAAACAAGTAGCAAGTTATCAACACAGCAATTAATGAAAAGAACGGTCCACAGGGTTAAGGGTACGTGCCATGAATGAGCTCCCTCACCAATTAATAATTCTAGAAGGGGTGTGGATGGTTGGACATCTTTGCGCCGGGCTATTTATTCACTCTTTCGAAGGCTTTGGCTATTTGCGTTCTGGTTTTTTGTGGCCATCCATACTCTCTGTAATGCTCGTCTCTCTGTCAAAAGGATGGACCCCAACCCGCCAGAGGAACTGCTAAGAGGACCAGGGGATGCTGAGGGCAGTAATAAGAGTGTACATGGGCTTCCGACAGAAGGGATTGTTTGCGAACCAAACTCCGCAGGAATGTTGCGGTACTGGGACTTGCTTCGACTTCTCCACCATTTCTGAACGTCGCCCACTAGAAGCAATGTATGTCTACTCCCTCACGCTGCCATAGTTCACACTTCTGACCCAATTACTGGGGACGTTCAAGTAGACATAACACAACTATCTAGTATGGAGTTATGAAGACTATCCTCTAGAGTGTTGTGAGAGGTTCACCGCCATGACCGAGACAGGCAACAATAGTATGTCATGCCTCCAGAAGAATGAGCCCAGCGGATTGCCATGGTCATTGATGCTACGCATATTATTCAGGAACAGCGGGCACAGGGAATCCAATTGGCCGAAATGGCTATGCAGCTATGGATGGCAGTACAGCAGCATCCCACACTTCAGCATGTCCAATAGGAATTACAGCAGGTAGAAGTTGTTCTAGAGCAAATCCGGGCCTCTACACCTTCCCTCGTTTCCACGCAGCGCCTAGCCACCATGGACAGGATTGAGGAACTTCGCCACTCCAAGAAGGTTGCTCGAAGATTATTGAAGCCCTGGTCTGATATCGCACTCCAGCTTGCACACGATGCTCAGTCTGCCATCGCCCGTCTCCACCGGCTGTTAGAATGGGTTGTTGTGGATGTAGATGGGCCTACTTCTCTGGCGCTGGTCAACATTGTGCAACACGTTGTGGCCCAAATTCAGGATGTACTCCCTCCACTTGCCTGTAGTCTGGCTACCTTGCGCACTCAAATAGACGCCGCACCTGTGCAGTGACTCGAGACGAATCACAAGATTGTGTTAGGGGACTGTTTGAATGGGGTCTCCTAACAAGCTGTGAAACTAGTCCATTTCGATTATTTTTTATTATATTTAATATAGCGCAGGGGTTTTGGGGTGGGTTAAAGTCCCGAACGCATTGTAATGGGTCAAAGGGTAAACTAGGGGTCCAAAAACCATGGGTTGCGGACCATAGGAACGTTGAGGCTAGATTTTTATAAATAGAGATGCATTTTGGATTGTAAGGGAGAGGAATGGATGAGCTATTGATGAAATCTGTTGTTTAAGCTATCTATTTGGGTTTTGGGGAATGGACTCCTACTGGCTGTTTGCGCGGAGATCCTAGTCCAGCTATATGCGGACCCTGTTGCTCTGTGCGCAGGTTGGGAAGGGAATTGTAAGGAAAGGTTGATGAATGAATGAATGCGAAGGATTATTAGAGATCTGAATCTGTGAGTACTGTTGTATGAACTGCTGATAATTGTTGTGTTATATATTTTTTGTCTTTCTGTTGTGAAAGTCTGTGTACTGAATGCTTAGATCTAGATCTATTATGCTCTGTTTATATAATGTCGTGCTGATGTTATGAAAACCATATAATTGTAGATCTAGTGTATGTGGATGCGAATAGATACATAATTAACCCTGCGAAGAACCACGATAACCTGAACAAGACACAGCCCTGCTTGCCTTACCCTTCCTTTCTTAGGGTGCAGAAACCTGGTTCTAGCACCATCCCATACTACTTCGGGTGAGACTGTGACCTGCAAAAGCAGGTCACTGACGAAAGGGCCAGTAGTATAGGGGTTTGTTGGTAAACCGTCCACACTGAACCTGGGTCAGGACCCCTCAAGCCAACAG
Organism: Pinus albicaulis; assembly: GCA_034641835.2. Classification (NCBI taxonomy): domain Eukaryota; kingdom Viridiplantae; phylum Streptophyta; class Pinopsida; order Pinales; family Pinaceae; genus Pinus; species Pinus albicaulis. Next base: position 52,516 of record JAXQQM020072119.1, read on the forward strand.
AGGGTTTGGTTGTCCTTGTAAGCTGCAGCAAGTGGAGGCTACATCTGTTCATATCTAGGCCATTTTAGGGCCTCTTTTCACTGGTAAAGTTTTCTATCCCATTGGCAAGAGAGTTTTGAACCTTTGGAGTTGATATTTGAGATCTTGGCATCAGGCCAATCCAGTGCTAGAGCCTACAGCACAGTTTTCCTTCCAAGACTGCATTATTTGCAAGAAGGAAGTTGCAGGGTATTTTGACACACATTTGGAGGAGAGATCTCTGGTGTTGGGGTTCTGCCCTTCAATATGGTGATCCATGGATTAGAATTTTGATCCATGTTCTGTACAGATCTGATCTACTTATATTGTATTCATCTTCAAAAAATTTTGAATACTACTGCAGATCTGCTACTTTAGATCTCAAATCTACTCTCTATTTTTCATGTTTTGATCAAAACCCCAAGGGGAATTTGTAAAGGAGTTTTTTAGTGTACATATCTGAAATAGATCTGATATTTTGTACACAGATCTTCTCTAGATCTGGAGTGTAATATACAGCTGTTGCAGTTCTTAAAAATAGCGTTGTCAAGCTATTTTTTAGTCAATACATGTGTTGCAACCCTCTTTCTTGAGAAATTTCTTCTATTCTTGTCTTCTACATTCTGGCATACATTGTATGGGCCTCAATATGGATCTGATTTATTGTTGTATAAGTGAATATTGAGCCTTCTTATTGGTCTCCTATTGATGCTCTCAAAAACTGTGTTATTTTCCTGCAGTATTATTGCATATTACTGTAGCCCCATTCTTGGGTGTTTTTTAGCCATACTAGGTGTGGGAGGTCTCTTTACCTCACCTAGTTTGATTTGTTTTTTCTCCCCTTTTGGATTTAGATGCTATATCTTCAGATCTAAGGGATCCAAGGACTACAAACACATTTTAGTGCACATACTTCTAAAAAGTGCGTTATTCCAGCAAGTATTGTTGAATCTTCCCTTTTGGGGATATTACAGGTTCACTAGGACCTAAACCGAGACATACTCTCTAGGCTCTACCATACATCCCATCTCAAGACTGCTAGGCACAATGAAGAGAAATCCAGCTCTTGGATTTATTGTATATCCCATCAGTCACTGACAAGGATTCCTAGGCCCACCAAGGCACAAAATATGGCTTTATTACAACCAACAGTCTGGTTTAGGGGTTACTAGGCCAGTGGCATTACAATGATCCACGATCTGGTTTAGGGACCACTAGGTCATGTGTTTTTAATTTTGGAGATCCACCCCACTCATCTTCGAATCTATTCGTCATTCCAGCTCAATCGAAGTATGAGAAACACATATCATAAAATCTATATGGAAATGGAAAGTCTAGGTTGAAAACACTATTCACACCTGGAAAAAGACATGCCAAGACAGAAATAACCACATGCAATACCATGAATGCCTCATCTAGCAAGGAAATAACATATGTAAATCAATACTTGCAAATAATCATGTTGTAGCTGCTTGGTCCCACTCTTCCTTACTTTATTTTCCTTTCTTGCTCCAATGCCCAAGTGTACTTGCAAATAATCATGTTGTAGCTACTTTGTCCCACTCTTCCTTACTTTATTTTCCTTTCTTGCTCCAATGCCCAAGTGCTACAAGAAAACTCTGACTGTACGAGAGCAAGAGAGAGAGAGAGAGAGAGAGAGAGAGAGAGAGAATAATGACAGAGCACCAATAATGCACTGACAAAAGGTACCAACTGATCCTTATAAGCCTTTTTATATAAGAGGCCTCTATTTTCTTCATTTTCCTCATCACATGCAATGTGTGACCTTTCATTTCCCTTTTCTCCCAATTTCCATTATTTTAATAAGTACATGTTCCAAAAATTCCATTTTTCCTCTCCAAAGCCTTTTCCTTTGCCTTTTCCTTTACTAATTTCCTTTAGCCATAATAACTCAAATGAACACTCGCTAGGATGTTTTTCCCACAATTTAGCTTGGAATACGTGTCCCATTAACCATGGTTATTATTTTTACCTTTATTAACTTTTATTACATTAAATTTTCCCGAGGGATGTTACAGAACCCTCCCCCTTGTGGGAACAATGTTCTTGGTGTTCAATCACATCTGTAAACTAGAAAATTGTTGAAAACAACGCATACTACCTATGGATATTTATAAGACAACTCATTGTAGTATTTAAAATGAATAACCTGCTCAAAAGCCAAAACCATCATAAAAATCATACCATGTACTAGATATTTATAATGCAGCTCATTATGGTATTTACAATAATGTAATATTCCAAAATTAGCTTGCAGCTAATTGGAATATTGAATTTTGTTTTTATCACCTAGGAATTTAATAAATGGGTAAGGAGACCCATGCATATTAATAATATGAATAAAACCCCTTTTAGTGTGGAAGGGGATAGTCATAAGAACTGGATTTCACATCCTCATGTGTGAAAGAGGACATTTTCATGTAGACAAGGTCAAGTTTGGCCAAGTCAACAACGCTAGGATAGGAGGTGGAGATCACTTTGAGAAACAATGCAGTGTGAATGGGATGAAGATTCCTTGGTGGAGGAAACCCTAATGAGTGGGACCCATGGTGAGAGGGATTTCACTTTTTTGAAAGGAGGGCAAGGCAGCCATTGTTATTCATGTTATGGATTATTGATTTTATGGTCTGGTTAGACTCTTGTGCATTCTCTTGCTCTTCAGCAGAGTTTTTTTGCTGCTAAGCACAAGGCATTCATGTTTAGGAATTCCTTCTCCTTTCAAGAGAGGTCTATTGAGGGAGATCTCTCTTCATTTCTCCACATTTAGGCTCAAGGCCAAGCATCCTCCTTCAGCTACAATGCAGTTTCTGTCTAGATTTGGGTTGTGTTGCAGTGGAGGTTACTCAACACCACTTCCGGAGCTTATTTTTTAGAGGAGGTAGCCTTATTTCATTTGGAGGATCCGTGAGGAAGCATCAAGGCTGATTTCACCATCTTTGGCACTAGGCCAACCATTTTCCATCATCTACAACACAATCCCTCTCCTTGACTGCGTTATTTTCAGTGAGCATCTACAGTGAGGGTTACAGTGTTTGGTTTGAGGGTGAGATCTTCAGTGTTAGGAGAAGCCTTTCACTTGGAAGATCCATTGGAGAAGGTATATTCATCTTATGCATCATCTGCATCCATCTCCATCCATATCTTAAGTTGTAGCTACTACTTAGTCTTGAAACTGCAACTTCGACATTTTTGCAGTTTTGCATATTTCAGCCAATCCTTCCAGGATTGACTAGAAATTGAGTTTGGGGGTTTAGATCTTTGCTCCCAACATTATATGAGCTATATATTTCTATATCCATGTATTGAAATATTCCAGTAGCAGTGTATCTAATAAAAATGCGCTGTCATAGCCTTGGGCATTTTCTATGTAGCAGTGTACTTCATTTTTCCATGTACATGTTTCTTGAGGCTTGTATTGCCCAGCTTGAGTGATTGTTTCCTCAAGACATTGTATGAATTCGCTGCTATGATCTTAATATGATGGCTAATTGGATCTTCTTACATCGTATGTGTTGAGGTATCACTTCTATTTCATTATTATGTTCATGCGTTTTTGTATCTCCAATTTTGGAACATCTTAAGATATTCCCATTATTGTTGATTTTCCCTATTTTGGGATATTACAGTGGTATCAGAGCATAATATTGGCTCAGCCTGTGGATCTCAGTGATTATTCTATCAAGAAGAAAAGAAGAAGAAAATATGAACAGAAATAAGACTCCATTCTTTGGAGGAAAGAAGGAGGAGAGGCTCTCAAAGCTTCTTCCTAAATCTATACAGAGCATTCAAGGAGATCTCAAGAAAATAAGAAGGGAGATGTGTATAGAATCTACAAAAGGTTTTGAATTTGAATCAAACTCTAGAATTTCATATGAGGAGTGTGAGCATGAAACCACACACTATGATGCACATCACAGTCACATGCCCAGATTTTCCATGAGAGAGATAAAAGAAGAAGGAGTGACTAGGAGGGAAACTCTTAGTAATTTTTTACAAGAGTACGAGTCTCAAACTCAGAAGTTTAGAGATCATATCACTTTTCCAGAATTTTGCAAGATCATGGTGAAGAGAAGAAAGCAGCATGATGGGGGTATATTCCTTCTATCTACTTTTGATGGTTCACCTACATGTTCAGCTAGAGCTTGGGTGGAAGAACTAGACACCCTTTTGCAGCAGCACCAGTTTTCTGAAGATGAAGCTATCAGAGTTGCAACACTACATCTTGGAGGTAAGGCCTATGCATGGTGGATATTTGAGTATTTTTCTTTGAAAAATGAAAACACTTCTTATGCAAGGTTTATTAATACTTTGGTAGAAATTTTTGGTGGAAAAATTTCTGCAACACATGTGGTAAAGTTAAACAAACACAAACAAACAAAAACCTTGCATGTGATGGAGGGAACCATAAAATCAACTCCACTTCAGAAAACCATTGAGGAGGCTGATATCTTGCATCATACCTTGTTAGAGGAAAAGCCTCTATCTCATATTACTAAACAATAGGGCATGGAGATCTCTTTTTCAAAAGAGGATCCAATTCTTGGGAGGTTGCCCATACATGTTGATGAGGAGGAGGGAAACAACACTGCCATGTCTAAAGTTTATCTAGCACCTCATGCAGAAGAAGAGGGAGCTCTTGCTCCAACTAGATAGATTCTTGTATCATTGCAAGGAATTCCCAAGGATCTCACATATAGAGATCAAGGCACAACTCATGATTTACATGTGCCATTGATGATAGGGTGTGAAACTAGGGAGATACAAGGAGGAGATAGGGTGGATGACGAGCATCATGTGATGAGGAGCACATACCCTTATCTATTTCATGAGGTTGATGCACCTAAGAGTGACAGTGGATTGTGCAATGAAGGCAGGGACAAGTCTGTCCATTCATATATGCAGTCTACTCTTGATGATGATGTCTCGTTGCAGGGAGATATTTCACCAAGGAGACCACCAGATCAACAGATGATGAGAGTGTTGGGCCGTTAATATGCCATTATTATTATCACTTTTGAACACTTATTCCACCCATTTCTACTATTCTTCATCACGCCATTTATTATAATTTATTATTTAAATCCATTTTATAATGATTTATGCTCTTATGAATGAATATTATTTATTCTCCTTTATTTCTAATAAATTGATGATTATGTATGATTTTATCAATGATAGTTTTAATAAATCAGTTGTAACATTATTCACCATTTTTAGCCTCCAAGGTAATTTCCAGATTGAAGATTTGATCATTAAAAGTGCCAACTCAGAAATGCGTTGGAATAAGGAGTGACATTTTTGCGGTTGAGATTCTGAGCAACTGAAGACGAATCTGGAAAATCTGGAACATGGGTTTTGTCCAGAACGGACCCAATTAACTTTATTGAAGAACGGTTTGCCCAAATTCGGCCTGTGTTGAGAGAGTCGCAGAGTTCTTTAAGCACGATTTTCTCAGTTCTGTTGTTGCGGCCGTCCTCCAAATCTCAGCTAAAAAGCCAAATTCGACTTGCTGTTGTTGATCAAATGGTTAGAAGCAAACCAATTTGTAATAGAATCATGTTGTAATTTTATTCTATTAGTAACCACTCTCTCATTTCTTTGTATTTAAATCAGAACAAAGAGATCAGAGAGGGAGAAGGACTGTGAGGATGATTCGGGATGGATTCGAATGATGGAATTGAGTATTCAGACTTAGAGATTCAAGAATGTAGATGGATTATTCATGATAGGATAGGGATTGTTGCATTTCCATTGTAATCTTCAAAGCTTTTGCTGTTGTAATGATTTCACAATTTGAGGATGAATAAATAAAAGGGTTGTTGTTCATTCACCTGATCTGAAGTAGCCCAGCAGCATCCACTGGTGGCTAAGTGCCCAGCCTCTGGTGGAGTATGCTGCTGTTGTATCATATCTTTCCAATTTCCGCCGTGTGATGGTTTGATTTAGTTCCTATTTCTTTGAATCGTATTGCCTTACAGTTTCATGTTCTTTACTTCGCTGTTTAGTTTGGTTGATTAATTGCAAGAGTTTGCTTTTAAAGAGCTTTCCTAGTTTACTTTCAATGGCAGCTTGCCATTTCCTGTTATTTGCATTATCTTTGCTTTGGTGTGAAGAACGATCTGAAACTGTAGTGGGCATTGGCATTTGTTGTCTAGTCCCCAGATTGATGATCTGTTCCTTGATTACTTTTGGTTACTTCAGTTTCCAAAGGGATGGGCGATTTTTGTCGAACCCTTGACTGATACATTACTTATTTTTCCGAATGCATGATTTAAGTCTTAAAATGCTTTGTTGTAAGTAGATTTTATTTCCAGCTTTCATTTACTTTTGGATTTTGAGCACTATACTGCAAAACATTACTCTTGAGTAAATAGCCGCCTGCATCGAGTACACTCTTGAAACAAAAAGTTTGCCCCTCGGGTTGACAATTAATGTGAGGTAATTAGGAGTTACAAAGACACCTTTTTATCGCTCCACATTTTGGCGCCGTTGCCGGCGAGAGTGTAGCCATTTTTAAAGAGTAGTGTGCATCTGATGAGTGCCTGTTAGGAAAGAATTGGGTATTAAAAATGGAAGGTAAGAACCTGCGTACGGAGCATGTAAAAGCCCTGCTCCCCCGCCCGCTTTCCAACAGAATTGTTGTTGCTTTGTTGGGTAAAAATAGATGTTTGAATTTTTGTATGAGTGACTAGGGAAAAAATAAAAATTTTGAAAAATAAATCACATGATTTCATTCAAGTGGTGATGTAAGCACCACCCATTTCACTAACCGATTGACAGGAACATTTGAAGAAGGAGCCTCGAAGAAACACATGAAGAACATCTTATGGTAAGAAATGGCTCACGTTTCTACTTTTGAATTTCCTATCAAAGATCTAGGAGGAGTGACACAAATGCACATAATTCCCCCATCTTTACCAAATTTTCATGGTTTAGCAAAGGAAGATCCAGATACATTCTTATTTGAGTTCGAAATACTTTGTAGAGGATATGATTACTGTACTAATGATCAAAGATTGAAAGTGTTTCATCTTACTCTAAAAGGAGCAGCTCTCCGATGGTTCATGAGCCTAAGTGGGAATTGCATCCAATCATGGGAGGACATGAAGAACATATTCTTGAAGAAGTACCAAGACTATTGCAAATCCAAAGAAGATATTTTCGGTATGATACAAGGGGAAGATGAAAGTTTGGAGGACTATGTAGATCAATTTCATTATAACCTTCAAAAATCAAAGCATAAGCATTTGGAAAAAGAGATCTTAAAAACACTCATTCTTAAAGGAATCAAAGATGAATTTTTAGAACTCTTAAATCTGATAGGAAAAGGTGATGTTTTTCAGCTATCATATGATGATGTTTGTGAGTTGTGCATAAGGTATTCAAGAGGCATCTCCAAGGCTGGTAAGAATTCTAGAGATGTTTGTTCTTTCTTTTCCAAATCTGCTACAAGAATAGGAGACATAAGAGCTGAAATCAATGATTTATTTGAAAATTTTAAAGTTGATTTTATTAGCTCTCTAAGCTCAAAATTAGACGTTTTGCAGGTTCATAAAAATGAAGAATTTGATGAAGTTTTTTTCCCTCATGACCGAAAGGAGCAGCCCATAGATACTCACTCTTCCTTATCTAGGATGGAAGTAGCATATCAAAGAGATCAGGAAGCTACAACAAGGTCAACAGGTATGGTTCAAAACACTTCTTCTCCATTCTCTTACTTGCATAATCCATTATGGAATACTCATGTTCTAGGGCAGCCATATCAATTTCAATATAACCACCAATCTTATCTACAAGTTTGGCATGGTTCACCTTTTGATTGCATGACTACTCTCCCTCATCTTGTAGCACAAGCACATTCTCCATATTCTCCACCAGCTCTTTCACAACAGTCTGCTTGCATATCAAATTTATCCACTCAACCCAACCAACCACATCATCACAATGCTCCATTCCATACACAATTTCCTGCTCAACTAATTCTACACCCTCACCACAATAAACTAGTACAACATACTTACAGTGTTGAACTGCCAAATTTACGCACCCTTCCCACCCATTCTATCTCACATGCGCCATTAGAGAAAACTTACAATGAGATTCGGAATGTTTCAAATTCAAAAATTGTAGAAGCTATGGAAGCAAATGAGGTTTCTTCTAGGTTGCACCAACAAACCATTTTAAACGCTCAAGAACTTCATGGTATGATGGGAAATCAAGAAAGTAACGGATATATTGAAGATTGGTTTCACTCCATCACGTGTTTGCATCATCACTCTATGCTTCAACAATTTTTGATACCATTTTTTCAAGGGAAGTGGGCTTCTCATACCCTAATTTTCATTAATATGCATTTTTCAAATTTGGGTATGTGTATACATGAAGCCTTATTTCGAAAATGGCTCCACTGGAAGTACTCATATACGTAGTCATATTCATTTTTCAAATCAAAATAGGTTAGTATAAAACTTAAAATAAATAAGGGAATAAATAAATGCATTTTGTTTTTTATGTAAAACTAGTTGTTTTTTCATTGCAACATGCTATGCAAATCAATATTGGTGATAATTTTTTAATTCATTTGTGTATGTAGATGACTTATAATGGAAATAATAGCTCTACAAACACTCATATTCATTTTTTATCACCAATTTGAAAAAATGCTTGAATATCATTTTTTTGGATTGCGGGCTTGATGAACTTTCTGGAAAAACAGTCGGGACAGTCATGTTTTGAGGGACCAAAAATGAATATTTTTAAAACCTGTTTCTACCCTAGATAGCCCTTGATGTATACTTTCTAACCCAATTTGAATCATTCAATTTGTATTTGAAACGAAAAAGTTAGAACCAAAACATTGACAGGATGTCTAGCGGGCAGCTCAGGAACAGAGTTGGGACAGTCAGTTTTTGGAGGCCTAAATGACCATATTTTTAAAACCTGTTTCTATTAGGTAGCCCTTGATGTCTACTTTCTAACCCAATTTGAATCAGTCAATTTGGATTTGAAACGAAAATGTTAGAACCAAAACATTGATCGGATGTCTAGCGGGCAGCTCAGGAACAGAGTTGGGACAGTCAGTTTTTGGAGGCCTAAATGACCATATTTTTAAAAACTGTTTCTATCCTAAATAGCCCTTGATGTCTAATTTCCAACCCAATTTGAATCACTCAATTTGGATTTGAAACGAGAAAGTTAGAACCAAAACATTGACCGGATGTCTAGTGGACAGCTCAGGAACAGAGTTGGGACAGTCAGTTTTTGGAGGCCTAAATGAATGAATTTTTAAAACATGTTTCTATTGTAGATTCCCCTATGAATCTAGTTTACAATGCAATTAGAATCACTCATTTTCGATATCTTATGGGGAATTTATGATCAAAATACTTACTGTCTATCGTAAATCATCACCCTTAAAACTATGTCTTTCTGGCTATTCCTTACAGTATTTCACCTATCAATTCTTCTTTTCTTCAAAACCTGTTTCTATTGGAAATAAATAAATGAATCTACTTTCATTTCCAATTTGAATCATTCGAATCCGACATCAAACGAAAAATTTATGCTTGAAATATCAATCGTTGGTCTAGATTGGGTAATTGAAAATGACTATGCTATGCAGGCTGTTCTAACTAAAATTGACATATCATATCATTGAATTTCTAAAACCTGTTGCTACTGGAGATAAAACTTTGAATTAGCTCTCATTTGGCTTTGGAATCACTCAATTTCGACGAAAAACAAAGAAGTTGTGATTAAAACACTGCAGGTTAGCATGATTGGCCACTGCTCTCCCGCAGGTAACAATTAAATTTTACTTTGTTATTTTCTCCGTGGATTTGTTTTACAGAGTAACTACTTGTTAGTTTTTTTCATAATTCTTGGATTAGGGGAGCCCGCGCAACTCTCTTTCTCCATGATTTAATGTTTTCTTGCAGGTAGACACTCGTTTTTTGCAGGTCTTGGGAAAATAAAGAAGGTCAATTTATGGACGAGTGATTTTTGAAAGAAATTTTATGAAACAAATGAATTTCATCTAACTCATTACCCAACGGATTCGTAATAGAAGAAATGAAGAATTGATTTCCATTTGAAGATTCATGTCATGTCTTTGCTGCCAAAACATTTTTTCGAATAAATCATTTATTTGACATAACATCATAGCTGTTGTAACTTAATTTATTTATTTACATACTGTTTTTGTTGTTTTTTTTCTAATTTCTCTTATATTTTGTGTTTCGGGTGTTGCTTCATTCAAAGTGTAACTCATCCTCAGCATCAATGCCGTGAACAGCTAATTTTTTTTTTTGCATGTTTGCATTTTATGACTGTCCATTTTGCTGTTCCTTTCAGAATGGAACAGCACTTCTACACTTGCGTTTTTGCTGTTCCTTTTCTAAAGGAACGACACTTTTAGTTTTTGCTGTTCCTTTTTCTAAAGGAACGACATTTGCATTTTCACACTTTTTTGTGTGTATTTTTTTTTTTTGGTGTGCATTTCCTTTGTTGTTCCCTACAAGGAACAACACTTTTTTTGAGTGTTTTTGCTGTTCCTTCAAAGAAGCAACACTTTGGGAGCAACCCTTCCTTCCTCTTGTGGGATTATTCCTAGTTCATCTCAACCACATTTTACTGCTTCCCTTTCATGGCATGAAGTGCACTACTTATGAGGACAAGAATTATGGATTCTATTGAAGCAAGTTAATATCATTCATGTTATGATCTTTAACAGGACAACTCCTTGATGATAGATTATTTTCAAAAGGGACACAATTATTTATATACTACTTTACTGCATTGTTTTCTATTGAACATGATATTGATTGATCATCTTAATACCATGCCGGTTCCACCCTTCTGGATTATAATCTTCTCTGTGTGTAATAAATGAGATTATGGGTATATTTTTCTATTGACATGTTCAACTTCTTCCACCATCCCTGCTCTTAAGGAGTACTGAGCCTGCCTCTTTTTATCATAAAATTGTGTAATAACAACAAAATTTTGTTCACAGATGGAGGATAGGGGGTCTCATTAAGAACCAGCCTACCATGTTCATAAGGTTGTAAGAAAGTGACATTCCCATTATGGCCACCACACCAGGGTTATGATCCATTGGATAGTCAAAAAGTCCTTGGAACAGAGGTCTCATCACGAGCCGGCTCGATCACTCTGTTAACATCCCGTTGAATGGCAAGCAGGGTTATTCTGTTACCACGTTAAAGCACACCGATCTCTTCTCGTAGAACAAAGACCGTAATCCTCCATTTATAAATTGAGGATCCCGCTCATATGGGTTAAAAGCAACCCTCGGCCGAGTAAGCAGGATCCGCCGGGCAGCAAGCGCTCTCGCTTATGGTATTGCGCTTATATCTTATCGTCAATTATTATTATAATACCCTTTTCTTATTTTTTCTTTTTATCAGAGAAGTTATTTCCTTAACTTTCTCCCTGTTTTGAACCTTTATGCATGAGAAATTGTTTTATGATCAATCGCATCATTTTCAGCTAGCATACTATCAGTGAAGCATCTTTTTGGCATATTGTTGTCCTTTTTCTCTTTTTCATAACTTATCATCAATCCGAAGCGTCCTATCTTTTATTCATAACTATCTTTACACACTCTACTCTCATTATAACCATAACTCCCGCTATCCTATCATTGATATGTGTACTCTGCTTTATTCACTGCTATATTGTTCATTCCCTTGCCTTGCCATTAGCACAACACCTCTCATATGCTTTATGGTCATGGAATTCCTTTTCCAATTGGAGGGGGGAATGTATGCATTATGGGATTGCATGTGATATGATTACTGCACTCTACCATCACTTGTTGATTTGCCAAAATATTAGTATTGCATGTATACATAAGTTTTTTTGAAATTTTTGCATGCATCTTATCTATTGCTTACACTATGGATTCAAGAACATTGTATGCCAACTAGTGCTTTGTTTGCAGGAAAACAACAAGTATGGGCAGAATTCTATTCATAGCATGACCACACTATTGCACTTAACAGAAGAGGCTCGCGCACGTGAATTGAACAATTCTTCAGACATGATGTGCTTACCTAGATTCCACCTTTTGTATCACTTTCAGCACCAACTCTGCCTACATCAGCTTCAACAACTGCCAGTCCATATCTGTCATTCCACATTTTTTGGAGGTAAAAATTGAGGTAAAATAGCATAATTTTCTGATTTATTACGAATTTAGGAGAATTTCATGAAAATCCATTTTGAGCATTATTTATCATCCTTCATTCCACATCTTTGCCACTTTCCCTTTTTCAGCGGCATATCATTTTCGAGTATGGGGGAGTGTTCCTTTCATTCATTTATTTCTTATAACCATGTCATTCATATTCTTTATCATCCATTGTTATTCTTATTCCTTCTCAACACCTCCCTTATTCCATGTTGTTTTACACCAAGCATCAAATTCAACAGCTGGTAGCAACCACCTCTATTTGTTTTCTAGCATCGCATGAGGGCATGCTAATTTTTCAGAGAGGGGGAGGAATTGCTACGCATGATGGATGTTTTCAATTTTCTTTCTCATTTATGGCATACAATTTCAGTGCAGAAATTGATTTCCATAATATTTTTAAAACTATGAACTCAATTCTTGTGATTTTTGGAAAATGCAGACGTATCATTAATACAAACCCAGAAAATTTCAAGAAATATTGGTTCATAAAATTTCGGAAATCATGCACTCTCAACACAAACATTTTGTTTATATCTCATGATCCATGCATCAAAACGATCTGATTTTTGGATCATAGAGACATTCATATATTATAAATTTACTTGCAACATTTCAACAAAATCTAGTTTGTAGTTTCTGAGAAAATGGTTAATGAAGTTTGCTGTTACGTATATCATATTTTGTTGCAACTTCATATATACATATAGTTGAATGTCAATATAAAAATTGTTATGCCTTCATCAAGATTTCTAAAAGTGAATATTCATTAATTAAGGAAGAATTCATTTGTTCTATCCATTTCATGAACTGAGATGAACATATTTTTTATTGCTTGGTTAACACATGGGTTTTTGTCTTTGGGTTGCATGAGGACATGCAATATATGCAGTGTTTTCGTTGCATGAGAACATGCAACATATTGAGTGGGGGGATGTTGGGCCGTTAATATGCCATTATTATTATCATTGTACACTTATTCCACCCATTTCTACTATTCTTCATCACGTCATTTATTATAATTTATTATTTAAATCCATTTTATAATGATTTATGCTCTTATGAATGAATATTATTTATTCTCCTTTATTTCTAATAAATTGGTGATTATGTATGATTTTATCAATGATAGTTTTAATAAATCAGTTGTAACATTATTCACCATTTTTAGCCGCCAAGATAATTTTCAGATTGAAGGTTTGATCATTAAAAGTGCCAACTCAGAAATTCGCTGGAATAAGAAGTGACAGTTTTGCGATTAAGATTCTGGGCAAATGAAGAAGAATATGGAAAATCTGAAACATGGGTTTTGTCCAGAACGGGCCCAATTAACTTTAGTAGAGAATGGTCTGCCCAAATTCGGCCTGTCTTGAGAGAAACATAGGGTTATTTGAGCATTATTTTCTCAAATTTGTTGTTGCGACTGTCCTCCAAATCTCAGCTGCAAAGCCAAATTCGCCTTGCTTTTGTTGGTCAAATGGTTAGAAGCAAACCAATTTTGTAATAGAATCATGTTGTAATTATCTCTATTGTAACCACTCTCTGCTCTCTTTGTATTTAAATCAGAACAGAGATCAGAGAGGGAGAAGGACTTTGAGGATGATTCGGGATGGATTCGAATGATGGAATTGAGGATTCAGACTTAGAGATTCAAGAATGAAGATGGATTATTCATGATAGAATAGGGATTGTTGCATTGCCATTGTAATCTTCAAAGCTTTTGCTGTTGTAATGATTTCACAATTTGAGGATGAATAAATAAAAGGGTTGTTGTTCATTCACCTGATCTGAAGTAGCCCAGCAGCATCCGCTGGTGGCTAAGGGCCCAACCTCTGGTGGAGTATGCTGCTGTTGTATCATATCTTTCCAATTTCCACCATGTGATGGTTTGATTCAGTTCCTATTTCTTTGAATCGTAATGCTTTACAGTTTCATGTTCTTTACTTCGCTGTTTAGTTTGGTTGATTAATTGCAAGAGTTTTCTTTTAAAGAGCTTTCCTAGTTTACTTTCAATGGCAGCTTTCCATTTCCTGTTATTTGCATTATCTTTTGCTTTGGAGTGAAGAACGATCTGAAACCGTAGTGGGCATTGGCATTTGTCGTCTGTCCCCAGATTAATGATCCGTTCCTTGGTTACTTTTGGTTACACTGGCCCAAAATATGAGTTATCATATCGGACCCTTGACTGATACATTGCTTATTTTTCCGAATGCATGATTTAAGTCTTAAAGTGCTTTGTTGTAAGTAGATTTTATTTCCAGCTTTCATTTACTTTTGGATTTTAAGCACTATAATGCAAAACATTACTCTTGAGTAAATAGCCGCCTCAGACTGAGTACACTCTTGAAACAAAAAGTCGTCCCTGGGTTGACAATTAATGTGAGGTAATTAGGAGTTACAAAGACACCTTTTTATCGCTCCACATTTTGGCGCCGTTGCCGGGGAGAGTGTAGCCATTTTTAAAGAGTAGTGTGAATCTGATGAGTGCCTGCTAGGGAAGAGTTGGATCTTAAAAACGGAAGGTAAGAACCTACGTGCGGAGCATGTAAAAGCCCTGCTCCACTATCCGCTTTCCTAACAGATTTGTTGTTGCTTTGTTGGGTAGAAATAGATGTTTGAATTTTTGTGTGAGTGACTAGGGAAAAAATAGAAATTTTGAAAAATAAATCACATGATTTCATTCAAGTGGTGATGTAAGCACCACCCATTTCACTAACCGATTGACAGGAACTTTTGAAGAAGGAGCCTCGAAGAAACACATGAAGAACATCTTATATTATGGTAAGAAATGGCTCACGTTTCTACTTTTGAATTTCCTATCAAAGATCTAGGAGGAGTGACACAAATGCACATAATTCCCCCATCTTTACCAAATTTTCATGGTTTAGCAAATGAAGATCCAGATACATTCTTATTTGAGTTCAAAATACTTTGTAAAGGATATGATTATTGTACTAATGATCAAAGATTGAAAGTGTTTCCTCTTACTCTAAAAGGAGCAGCTCTCCGATGGTTCATGAGCCTAGGTGGGAATTGCATCCAATCATGGGAGGACATGAAGAACATATTCTTGAAAAATTACCAAGACTATTGCAAATCCAATGAAGATATTTTTAGTATGATACAAGGGGAAGATGAAAGTTTGGAGGACTATGTAAATCGATTTCATTATAACCTTCAAAAATCAAAGCATAAGCATTTGGAAAAAGAGATCTTAAAAACACTCCTTCTTAAAGGAATCAAAGATGAATTTTTAGAACTCTTAAATCTGATAGGGAAAAGTGATGTTTTTCAGTTATCATATGATGATGTTTGTGAGTTGTGCATAAGGTATTCAAGGGGAATCTCCAAGGCTGGTAAGAATTCTAGAGATGTTTGTTCTTTCTTTTCCAAATCTACTACAAGAATAGGAGACATAAGAGCTGAAATCAATGATTTATTTGAAAATTTTAAAGTTGATTTTATTAGCTCTCTAAGCTCAAAATTGGACGTTTTGCAGGTTCATAAAAATGAAGAATTTGATGAAGTGTTTTTCCCTCATGACCGAAAGGAGCATCCCATAGATACTCACTCTTCCTTATCTAGGATGGAAGTAGCATATCAAAGAGATAAGGAAGCTACAACAAGGTCAACAGTATGGTTCAAAACACTTCTTCTCCATTCTCTTACTTGCATAATCCATTATGGAATACTAATGTTCTAGGGCAGCCATGTCAATTTCAATATAACCACCAATCTTATCTACAAGTTTGGCATGGTTCACCTTATGATTGCATGACTACTCTCCCTCATCTTGTAGCACAAGCACATTCTCCATATTCTCCACTAGCTCTTCCACAATATCTTCCTTGCCCATCAAAACCATTCACACAACCCAATCAACCACATCATCAAAATGCTCCATTCCTTACACATTTTCCTGCTCAACTAATTCTACACCCTCACCATAATAAACCAGTACAACATGCTTACAATGTTGAACTGCCAAATTTACCCACCCTTCCCACCCATTCTATCTCACATGCGCCATTAGAGAAAACTTACAATGAGATTCAGAATGTTTCAAATTCAAAAATTGTAGAAGCTATGGAAGCAAATGAGGTTTCTTCTAGGTTACACCAACAAACCATTTTAAAAGCTCAAGAACTTCATGGTATGATGAGAAATCAAGAAAGTAACGAATATATTGAAGATTGATTTCACTCCATCACGTGTTTGCATCATCACTCTATGCTTCAACAATTTTTGATACCATTTTTTCAAGGGAAGTTGGCTTCTCGTACCCTAATTTTCACTAATATGCATTTTTCAAATTTCGGTATGTGTATACATGAAGCCATATTTCGAAAATGGTTCCATTGGAAGTACTCCTATACGTAGTCATATTCATTTTTCAAATCAAAATAGGTTAGTATAAAACATAAAATAAATAAGGGAATAAATAAATGCATTTTGTTTTTTATGTAAAACTAGTTGTTTTTTTGTTGCAACATGCTATGCAAATCAATATTGGTGATAATTTTTTAATTCATTTGTGTATGTAGATGACTTTTAATGGAAATAATAGCTCTACAAACACTCATATTCATTTTTTATCACCACTTTGAAAAAATGCTTGAATATCATTTTTTTGGCTTGCGGGCTTGATGAACTTTCTGGAAAAACAGTCAGGACAGTCATGTTTTGAGGGACCAAAAATGAATATTTTTAAAACCTGTTTCTACCCTAGATAGCCCTTGATTTCTACTTTCTAACCCAATTTGAATCAGTCAATTTGGATTTGAAACGAAAAAGTTAGAACCAAAACATTGACCGGATGTCTAGCGGGCAGCTCAGGAACAGAGTTGGGACAGTCAGTTTTTGGAAGCCTAAATGACCATATTTTAAAAAAATGTTTCTACCTTAGATATCCCTTGATGTCTACTTTCTAACCCAATTTGAATCAGTCAATTTGGATTTGAAACGAAAAAGTTAGAACCAAAACATTGACCGGATGTCTAGCGGGCAGCTCAGGAACAGAGTTGGGACAGTCAGTTTTTGGAGGCCTAAATGACCATACTTTTAAAACCTATTTCTACCCTAGATAGCCCTTGATGTCTACTTTCTAACCCAATTTGAATAAATCAATTTGGATTTGAAACTAAAAAGTTAGAACCAAAACATTGACCGGATGTCTAGCGGGCAGCTCAAGAACAGAGTTGGGACAGTCAGTTTTTGGAGGCCTAAATGAATGAATTTTTAAAACCTGTTTCTATGGTAGATTCCCCTATGAATCTAGTTTACAATGCAATTGGAATCACTCATTTTAGATATCGTATGGGGAATTTATGATCAAAATACTGACTGTCTATCGTAAATCAGCACCCTTAAAACTATGTCTTTCCGGCTGTTCCTTACAGTGTTTGACTTATCAATTCTTCTTGTCTTCAAAACCTGTTTCTATTGGAGATAAATAAATGAATATAATTTCATTTCCAATTTGAATCATTCAAATCCGACATCAAACGAAGAATCTATGCTTGAAATATCAATCGTTGGTCTAGATTGGGTAATTGAAAATGACTATGTTATGCAGGTTGTTCTAACTAAAATTGACATATCATATCATTGAATTTCTAAAACCTATTGCTACTGGAGATAAACCTTTGAATTAGCTCTCATTTGGCTTTGGAATCACTCAATTTTGATGAAAAACAAAGAAGTTGTGATTAAAACACTGCAGGTTAGCATGATTGGCCACTGCTCTCCCGCAGGTGACAGATAAATTTTACTTTGTTATTTTCTCAATGGATTTGTTATACAGAGTAACTACTTGTTGTTTTTTTGCATAATTCTTGGATTAGGGGAGCCCGATCACCTCTCTTTTTCCACGATTTAATGTTTTCTTGCAGGTAGACACTCGTTTTTTGCAGGTCTTGGAAAAATAAAGAAGGTCAATTTATGGACGAGTGATTTTTGAAAGAAATTTTATGAAACAAAGGAATTTCATCTAACTCATTACCCAACGGATTCGTAATAGAAGAAATGAAGAATTGATTTCCATTTGAAGATTCATGTCATGTCTTTGCTGCCAAAACATTTTTCGAATAAATCATTTTTTTGACATAACATCATAGCTGTTGTAACTTAATTTATTTATTTACATACTATTTTGTTGTTTTTTTTTCTAATTTCTCTTATATTTTGTGTTTCAGGTGTTGCTTCATTCAAAGTGTAACTCATCCTCAGCATCAATGCCGTGAACAGCTAATTTGTTTTTTTGCATGTTTGCATTTTATGACTGTCCATTTTGCTGTTCCTCTTCTAAAGGAACGACACTTTTAATTTTTGCTGTTCCTTTTTCCAAAGGAACGACATTTGCATTTTCACACTTTTTTGTGTGTATTTTTTCTTTTTGGTGTGCATTTCCTTTGTTGTTCCCTACAAGGAACAACACTTTTTTTTGAGTGTTTTTGCTGTTCCTTCAAAGAAGCAACACTTTGGGAGCAACCCTTCCTTCCTCTTGTGGGATTATTCCTAGTTCATCTCAACCACATTTTACTGATTCCCCTTCATGGCATGAAGTACACTATTTTTACGAGGACAAGAATTATGGATTCTATTGAAGCGAGTTAATATCCTTCACGTTATGATCTTTAACAGGACAGCTCCTTGATGATAGATTATTTTCAAAAAGGGACACAATTATTTATATACTACTTTACTGCATTGTTTTCTGTTGAACATGATATTGATTGATCATCTTAATACCATGCTGGTTCCACCCTTCCTGGTTATAATCTTCTCTGTCTGTAATAAATGAGATTATGGGTATATTTTTTTTTCTATTGACATGTTCAACTTCTTCCACCATCCCTTCTCTTAAGGAGTACTGAGCCTCCCTCTTTTTATCATAAAAATGTGTAATAATAACAAAATTTTGTTCACAGATGGAGGATAGGGGGTCTCATTACGAGCCAGTCTACCATGTTCATAAGGTTGTAAGAAAGTGACATTCCCATTATGGCCACCACACCAGGGTTATGATCCATTGGATAGTCAAATTATCCTTGGAACATGAGGTCTCATCACGAGCCGGCCTGATCACTTTTGCTACATCCCAGTGAATGGCAGTGTGGTTATCTGGTTACCACGCCAGCACACTGATCTCTTCTGTAGAACAGCACTGTAACTCTCCATTTATAAATTGAGGATCCTGGCTCATATGGGTTTAAAAGCAACCATGCCGAGGCTATGGACGCCTGCTGGCAGCAGCGGCTCTGCTTATGGTATTGCAGTTATATCTTATCGTCAATTATTATTATAATACCCTTTTCTTATTTTTTCTTTTTATCAGAGAAGTTATTTCCTTAACTTTTTCCCTGTTTTGAACCTTTATGCATGAGAAATTGTTTTATGATCAATCGCATCATTTTCAGCTAGCATACTATCAGTAAAGCATCTTTTTGGCATATTGGTGTTCTTTTTCTCTTTTTCGTAACTTATCATCAATCCAAAGCGTCCTATCTCTTATTCATAACTATCTTTACACACTCTGCTCTCATTATAACCATAACTCTCGCTGTCCTATCATTGATGTGTGTACTTTGCTTTATTTACTGCAATATTGTTCATTCCCTTGCCTTGCTCTCAGCACAACACCTCTCATACGCTTTATGGTCATGGAATTCCTTTTCCAATTGGAGGGGGGAATGTATGCATTATGGGATTGCATGCGATATGATTACTGCACTCTGCCATCACTTGTTGATTTGCCAAAATATTAGTATTGCATGTATACATAAGTTTTTCTGATTGAAATTTTTGCATGCATCTTATCTATTGCTTACACTATGGATTCAAGAATATTGTATGCAAAATAGTGCTTTGTTTACAGGAGAACAACAAGTATGGGCAGAATTCTATTCATAGCATGACCACACTATTGCACTTAACAGAAGAGGCTCGCGCACGTGAACAATTCTTCAGACATGATGTGCTTACCTGGATTCCACCTTTTGTATCACTTTCAGCACCCACTCTGCCTACATCAGCTTCAACAAATGCCAGTCCATATATGTCATTCCACATTTTTCTTTTTGGAGGTAAAACTTGAGGTAAAATAGCATAATTTTCTGATTTATTACGAATTTAGGAGAATTTACTGAAATCCATTTTGAGCATTATTTATCATCCTTCAGTCCACATCTATACCACTCCCTATTTTTCAGCGGCATATCATTTTCGAGTATGGGGGAGTGTTCCTTTCATTCATTTCTTTCTTATGACCATGTCATCCATATTCTTTATCATCCATTGTTATTCTTATTCATTCTTAACACCTCCATTATTCCATGTTGTTTTACACCAAGCATAGAATTCAACAGATGGTAGCAACCACCTCTATTTGTTTTCTAGCATTGCATGAGGGCATGCTAATTCTTCAGAGAGGGGGAGGAATTGCTACGCATGATGGATGTTTTCAATTTTCTTTCTCATTTAAGGCATACAATTTCAGTGCAGAAATTGATTTCCATAATATTTTTAAAAACTATGAACTCAATTCTTGTGATTTTTGGAAAATGCAGACGTATCATTAATACAAACCCAGACAATTTCAAGAAATATTGGTTCATAAAATTTCGGAAATCATGCACTCTCAGCTACTGTCATTTTGTTTATATCTCATGATCCATGCATCAAAACAGTCTGATTTTTGGATCATAAAGGCATTCATATATTATAAATTTACTTGCCAAATTTCAACAAAAGCTGGTTTGTAGTTTTTGAGAAAATGGTTAATGAAGTTTGCTGTTACTTATACCATATTTTGTTGCAACTTGATATATACATATAGTTGAATGTCAATATAAAAATTGTTATGCCTTCATCAAGATTACTAAAAGTGAATATTCATTAATTAAGGAAGAATTCATTTGTTCTATCCATTTCATGAGCTGAGATGAACATATTTTTTATTGCTTGGTTAACACATGGGTTTTTTTCTTTGGGTTGTATGAGGACATGCAATATATTCAGTTTTCGTTGTATGAGGACATGCAACATATTGAGTTTGGGGGTATGTTGGGCCGTTAATATGCCATTATTATTATCACTTTTGAACACTTATTCCACCCATTTCTACTATTCTTCATCATGTCATTTATTATAATTTATTATATAAATCCATTTTATGATTATTTATGCTTCTATGAATGAATATTATTTATTCTCCTTTATTTCTAATAAATTGAT
The DNA here is from genome assembly GCA_034641835.2 of Pinus albicaulis. Lineage (NCBI taxonomy): Eukaryota > Viridiplantae > Streptophyta > Pinopsida > Pinales > Pinaceae > Pinus > Pinus albicaulis. The sequence continues at coordinate 74,000 of JAXQQM020072119.1, forward strand.
GATTATGTATGATTTTATCAATGATAGTTTTAATAAATCAGTTGTAACATTATTCACCATTTTTAGCCTCCAAGATAATTTCCAGATTGAAGATTTGATCATTAAAAGTGCCAACTCAGAAATTCGCTGGAATAAGAAGTGACGATTTTGCAGTTGAGATTCTGAGCAAATGAAGCAGAATATGGAAAATCCGGAACATGGGTTTTGTCCAGAACGGACCCAATTAACTTTATTAAAGAACGGTTTGCCCAAATTCGGCTACGTTTTGATTCTGTTATTCTGGTAGTCCTCCAAATCTAAATTAAAAAAAGCCAAATTAGACTTGTTGTTTATGGAAAGATGGATGTAAATCTGTTTATTGTTGATCTAATTGGTTGAAGAAATCCAATATTGTTATGGGAAGATTGTATTTACTATTCAATTTCTCCTCCTTCTGATTATAAAAGGAGAAGCACGTATTGTGTATGGGAAGGAAGGATATGTTTCATGTAATTTCTGTAAAACATCAGCTTTGATTATTAAGTTTCGTTGAAGACTGGTTCAATGTATTTTTGACTGATCCATTAATGAAAGTTTGGTGATTATTTCGTCCCTGCTACTGGATTAACTTCAAGCGGTGTATCCTTGGAGGCTAAGGGCCCGGCCCCGGAGGACACCCGCTTCTGTACCATTACGGCTTGATTTCTGTGTGGTTTGTTTATCATTGTATTTGGTAATTCAGTATGTTCTATAAGTTCATATTACATGCTCTGTTAAAGGTTGAATCGTTGAGTTTTTTACCAACAGAATCGTGTGTTGACTTTGCATCAAGTTATTAATCCTTTTCAGAGTTAATTGCATGTTCTTACTGTTTTTGTTACAGAGCTGTTATATTGAATATTCGTGTCATACATTTGTTGAGGCAGTGTCTTTATAATCGTTGGATTCAGTAACAATAGCGTTCTATTTGAAAGCACAATCATATTTCCGTTGATGCAGATTGTTATTCCAATGTATTGTGCGTGTTTCCGATTTATCAGTATTGTTCCATAATTCATTAATTGTTATTGCTGTTCCATTAGTACGATTTGTGTGAATTACCGTTAAAGTGAAAGAATGTTATTTGATTGCAAAGAATGCATTTGAGTTCATGGATTAAGTTTGGTTACGACTCGCGAGACTTAGCTGTTCGTTTGTTGTTCCATTTTAGATTTGTTGTTCAATTCTTTATTTGCTGTTCTATTTACTCGCATTTGTTGTTTTGGTGTGAGAGACGATCTAAGGCTGTAGTGAGCTTTGGCATTCACTGTCTAGCTCCCAGACCCGTGGTCTATGCTCTAATTTCCTTTCCATCAGTTTCCGAAGGGATGGGTTATCGCTGCCGAACCCTTGACTGATACAGTGCTTATTTTTCCGAATGCATGATTTAAGTCTTAAAGTGCTTTGTTGTAAGTAGATTTTATTTCCAGCTTTCATTTACTTTTGGATTTTAAGCACTATAATGCAAAACATTACTCTTGAGTAAATAGCCGCCTCAGACTGAGTACACTCTTGAAACAAAAAGTCGTCCCTGGGTTGACAATTAATGTGAGGTAATTAGGAGTTACAAAGACACCTTTCTATCGCTCCACATTTTGGCGCCGTTGCCGGGTAGAGTGTAGCTATTTCTAAAGAGTAGTGTGAATCTGATGAGTGCCTGCTAGGGAAGAGTTGGATCTTAAAAACGGAAGGTAAGAACCTACGTGCGGAGCATGTAAAAGCCCTGCTCCACTGTCCGCTTTCCTAACAGATTTGTTGTTGCTTTGTTGGGTAGAAATAGAGGTTTGAATTTTTGTGTGAATGACTAGGGAAAAAATAGAAATTTTGAAAAATGAATCACATGATTTCATTCAAGTGGTGATGTAAGCACCACCCATTTCACTAACTAATTGACAAGAACATTGGAAGAAGGAGCTTTGAAGGAACACATGAAGGACATCTTCTGTTATGGTAAGAAACTGTCCAACATTTTTACTTTTGAATTTCCTGCTCAACTAATTCCACACCCTCACCGCAATAAACCAGTACAACATACTTATAGTGTTGAACTGCCAAATTTACCCACCCTTCCCACCCATTCTATCTCACATGCGCCATTAGAGAAAACTTACAATGAGATTCAGAATGTTTCAAATTCAAAAATTGTAGAAGTTATGGGAGAAAATGAGCTTACTTCTAGTTTGCATCAACAAACCATTTTAACAGCTCAAGAACTTAATGATATGATGGATATGGGAAATCAAGATAATAACGGATATATTGAAGATTGGTTTCACTCCATCACTTGTTCGCAACATTGCTCCACACTTCAACAATTTTTGACTCCATCTTTTCAAGGGAAGTTGGCTTCTCATACCCTGATTTTCATTAATATGCATTTTTCAAATTTGGGTATGTGTATACGTGAAGCCTTATTTCGAAAATGGCTCCACTGGAAGTACTCATATACGTAGTCATATTCATTTTTTCAAATTAAAATAGGTTAGTGTAGAAAATAAAATAAATAAGGAAATAAATAAATGCATTTTGTTTTTTTTATGTAAAACTAGTTGTTTTTTTGTTGCAACATGCTATGCAAATCAACATTGGTGATAAATTTTTTTTAATTCATTTGTGTTTGTAGATGACTCATAATGGAAATAATAGTTCTACAAACACTCATATTCACTTTTATCACCAATTTGAAAAAAATGCTTGAATATCATTTTTTTGGCTTGCGGGCTTGATGAATTCTCTGGAAAAACAGTCGGGACAGTCATGTTTTGAGGGACCAAAAATGAATATTTTTAAAACATGTTTCTACCCTAGGTAGCCCTTGATGTCTAATTTCTAACCCAATTTGAATCAGTCAATTTGGATTTGAAACGAAAAAGTTAGAACCAAAACATTGACCGGATGTCTAGCGGGCAGCTCAGGAACAGAGTTGGGACAGTCAGTTTTTTGAGGCCTAAATGACCATATTTTTAAAACCTGTTTCTACCCTAGATAGCCCTTGATGTCTACTTTCTAACCCAATTTGAATCAGTCAATTTGGATTTGAAACGAAAAAGTTAGAACCAAAACATTGACCAGATGTCTAGCGGGCGGCTCAGGAACAGAGTTGGGACAGTCAGTTTTTGGAGGCCTAAATGAATGAATTTTTAAAACCTGTTTCTATGGTAGATTCCCCTATGAATCTAGTTTACAATGCAATTGGAATCACTCATTTTCGATATCGTATGGGGAAGTTATGATCAAAATACTGACTGTCTATCGTAAATTAGCACCCTTAAAACTCTGTTTTTCCGGATGTTCCTTACAGTGTTTGACCTATCCATTTTTCTTGTCTTCAAAACCTGTTTCTATTGGAGATAAATAAATGAATCTACTTTCATTTCCAATTTGAATCATTTGAATCCGACATCAAACGAAGAATCTATGCTTAAAACATTCACTGTTGTTCTAAGTGGGGTAAGCGAAAATGACTATGTTATGCAGGTTGTTCTAAGTAAAATTGACATATCATATCATTGAATTTTTAAAACATGTTGCTACTGGAGATAAACCTTTGAATTAGCTCTCATTTGGCTTTGGAATCACTCAATTTCGATGAAAAACAAAGAAGTTGTGATTAAAACACTGCTGGATAGTATGGTCGACCACTGCTCTCCCGCGGGTGACAAATAAATTTTACTTTGTTATTTTCTCAATGGATTTGTTATATAGAGTAACTACTTGTTGTTTTTTTGCATCATTCTTGGATTAGGGGAGCCCGATCACCTCTCTTTCTCCATGATTTAATGTTTTATTGCAGGTAGATACTTGTTTTTTGCAGGTCCTGGGAAAATAAAGAAGGTCAATTTATGGACGAGTGATTCTTGAAAAAAATTTAACGAAACAAAGGAATTTCATCTAAGTCATTACCCAACGGATTCATAATAGAAGAAATGAAGAATTGATTTCAATCTGAAGATTCATGTCTTATCACTGCTGCCAAAATTTTTTTCAAAGAGATCATTTTTTTGACATAACATCATAGCTGTTGTAACTTAATTTAGTTATTTACATATTGTTTTTAAATAAAACATTGTTTCTTTTCTGATATTTTTTTATATTTTGTGTTTCAGGTGTTGCTTCATTCAAACTGTGACCCATCCTCAGCATCAATACAGTGAACAGCTAATTCATTCTTTGCGTGCTTGCATTTCATGCTTGTGTATTTTTGTTGTTCTTTTTCTGAAGGGACAGCGTTTGTGTGCATTTTTGTCGTTTTTGCTGTTCCTTTTTCAAAGGGACAACAATTTCGTTTTCTTATTTCTTTTCCAAAGGAACAACACCTTTTTGGTCAGCAATTCATTCTGTTGTTCCTTTGTCACGGGTCATTTTGCCATTCCTTTTCCACGACTCTTTTTTCTGTTCCTTTTTCACGTTTTGCTGTTCCTTTCCGAATGGAACAACACTTCTGCTTTTCCACTTTTTGTTGTTCCTTTCCGAATGGAACAACACTTCTACATTTTCACGTTTTGCTATTCCTTTCCAAATGGAATAGCACTTCTGCATTTCCACTTTTTGCTGTTCCTTTTCGAATGAAACACCATTTTTGCACTTTTACGTTTTGTTGTTCATTTCCAAATGGAACAACACTTCTGCACTTTCACGATTTGTTATTCCTTTCCGAATGGAATAACACTTTTGCACTTTTCATTTTTGTTGTTCCTTTTCCAAAGGAACGGCACGTGTGCTTTTGCTGTTCATTTTCCAAAGGAACGGCACTTGCGTTTTTGCTGTTCCTTTTTCAAAGGAACGGCACTTGCGTTTCTGCTGTTCCTTTTCCAAAGGAACGACACTTTTAGTTTTTCGCTGTTCATTTTGCCAAAGGAAGGACATTTGCATTTTCACACTTTTTTGTGTGTATTTTTGTTTTTTTTGCATTTCCTTTAAGGAACACCACTTTTTGAGTGTTTTTGCTGTTCATTCAAAAGAGCAACACTTTGGGAGTATTTTTGAGAGCAACCTTTCCTTCCTCTTGTGGGACTATTCATAGTTCATCTCAACCACATTCTACTGATTCCCCTTCATGGCATGAAGTACACTATTTTTACGAGGACAAGAATTATGGATTCTATTGAAGCGAGTTAATATCATTCACGTTATGATCTTTAACAGGACAGCTCCTTGATGATAGATTATTTTCAAAAGGGACACAATTATTTATATACTACTTTACCGCATTGTTTTCTGTTGAACATGATATTGATTGATCATCTTAATACCATGTTGGTTCCACCCTTCTGGATTATAATCTTCTCTGTCTGTAATAAATGAGATTATGGGTATATTTTTCTATTGACATGTTCAACTTCTTCCACCATCCCTGCTCTTAAGGAGTACTGAGCCACCCTCTTTTTATCATAAAATTGTGTAATAACAACAAAATTTTGTTCACAGATGGAGGATAGGGGGTCTCATTACGAGCCAGCCTACCATGTTCATAAGGTTGCAAGAAAGTGACATTCCCATTATGGCCACCACACCAGGGTTATGATCCATTGGATAGTCAAATTATCCTTGGAACAGGAGGTCTCATCACGAGCCGGCCTGATCACTTTTGCTACATCCCAGTGAATGGCAGTATGGTTATCTGGTTACCACGCCAGCACACTGATCTCTTCTGTAGAACAGCGCTGTAAATCTCCATTTATAAATTGAGGATCCTGGCTCATATGGGTTAAAAAGCAACCCTACCGAGGCTATGGACGCCTGCTGGCAGCAGCGGCTCTGCTTATGGTATTGAAGTTATATCTTATTGTCAATTATTATCATACTACCCTTTTCTTATTTTTTTCTTTTTATCAGAGAAGTTATTTCCTTAACTTTTTCCCTGTTTTGAACCTTTATGCATGGGAAATTGTTTTATGATCAATCGCATCATTTTCAGCTAGCATACTATCAGTAAAGCATCTTTTTGGCATATTGTTGTTCTTTTTCTCTTTTTCATCACCTATCATCAATTCAAAGCATCCTATCTCTTATTCATAACTATCTTTACACACTATGCTCTCATTATAACCATAACTCCCGCTATCCTATCATTGATATGTGTACTCTGCTTCATTCACTGCTATATTGTTCATTCCCTTGCCTTGCCATCAACACAACACCTCTCATATGCTTTATGGTCATGGAATTCCTTTTCCAATTGGAGGGGGGAATGTATGCATTATGGGATTGCATGCGATATGATTACTGCACTCTGCCATCACTTGTTGATTTGCCAAAATATTGGTATTGCATGTAGTTTTTCTGATTGAAATTTTTGCATGCATCTTATCTATTGCTTACACTATGAATTCAAGAACATTGTATGCCAAATAGTGCTTTGTTTGCAGGAAAACAACAAGTATGGGCAGAATTCTATTCACAGCATGACTACAGTATTGCAACTAACAGAAGAGGCTCGAGCAACTCGCGAACGTGAACAATTCTTCAGCCATGATGTGCTCACCTGGATTCCACCTTTTGCATCACTTTCAGCACCAACTCTGCTTCAACAAATGCCAGTCCATATATGTCATTCCACATCTTTGGAGGTAAAACTTGAGGTAAAATAGCATAATTTTCTGATTTATTACGAATTTAGGAGAATTTACTGAAATCCATTTTGAGCATTATTTATCATCCTTCATTCCACATCTATACCACTCCCTATTTTTCAGCAGCATATCATTTTCGAGTATGGGGGAGTGTTCCTTTCATTCATTTCTTTCTTATGACCATGTCATCCATATTCTTTATCATCCATTGCTATTCTTATTCCATCTCAACACCTCCTTTATTTCATGTTGTTTTACACCAAGCATAGAATTCAACCGCTGGTAGCAACCACCTCTATTTGTTTTCTAGCATTGCATGAGGGCATGCTAATTCTTCAGAGAGGGGGAGGAATTGCTACGCATGATGGATGTTTCTATTTTCTTTCTCATTTAAGGCACACAATTTCAATGTAGAAATTGATTTCCATAATATTTTTAACTATGAACTCAATTCTTGTGATTTTTGGAAAACACAGACATATCATTAATACAAACCCAGACAATTTCAAGATAAATTGGTTCATAAAATTTCGGAAATCATGCACTCTCAGCTACAGTCATTTTGTTTATATCTCATGATCCATGTATCAAAACAGTCTGATTTTTGGATCATAGAGACATTCATATATTATAAACTTACTTGCAACATTTCAACAAAATCTGGTTTGTAGTTTTTGAGAAAATGGTTAATGAAGTTTGCTGTTACTTATATCATATTTTGCTGCAACTTCATACATATAGTTGAATGTCAATATAAAAATTGTTATGTCTTCATCAAGATTTCTAAAATTGAATATTCATTAATTAAGGAAGAATTCATTTGTTCTATCCATTTCATGAGCTAAGATGAACATATTTTTTATTGCTTGGTTAACACATGGGTTTTGTCTTGGGGTTGCATGAAGACATGCAATATATTCAGGTTTTCGTTGCATGAGGACATGCAACATATTGAGTGTGGGGGTGTGTTGGGCCGTGAATACAACCACTTTGTAACACTTATTTCATCCATTTTTACTCTTCTCTATTATATCATTTGTTATAATTTATCATTTAAATCCATTTTATAAATGATTTATGCTCTTATGAATGAATATTATTTATTCTCCTTTATTTCTAATAAATTGATGATTATGTATGATTTTATCAATGATAGTTTTAATAAATCAGTTGTAACATTATTCACCATTTTTAGCCTCCAAGATAATTTCCAGATTGAAGATTTGATCATTAAAAGTGCCAACTCAGAAATGCGCTGGAATAAGGAGTGACCGTTTTGCGGTTGAGATTCTGAGCAAATGAAGACGAATCGGGAAAATCCGGAACATGGGTTTTGTCCAGAACGGGCCCAATTAACTTTCGCAAAGAACGGTTTGCCCAAATTCGGCCTGTGTTGAGAGATTCGCAGAGTTCTTTAAGCACGATTTTCTCAGTTCTGTTGTTGCGGCCGTCCTCCAAATCTCAGCTAAAAAGCCAAATTCGACTTGCTGTTGTTGAAAGATGGATGTAAATCTATTTTCTTGTTGATCAATTGGTTGGAAGAAATCCAATATTGTTATGGGAAGATTGTATTTACTATTCAATTTCTCCTCCTTCTCATTATAAAAGGAGAAGCACGTATTGTGTAGAGGGATGATTTGGAGATACGTTTTTATGTAATTTTCTGTTAAACATCAGTTCTGATTATTGAGTCTCGTGAGAACTGGTTCATTGTACTTCTGTTCGATGCATTAATATAAGCTTGGTGGTTCTCTCATCTTTGCGTCTGGATTAACTTAAGGCGGTGTTCCCTTGGAGGCTAAGGGCCCGGCCCCGGAGGACACTTGTCGCTGTATATTATCTCTTTGATTTCTGCGTGGTTTTGCTTATCAGCTTGAATCGGTAATCTGGTGTGTTTTATTACAGCTCTGTTATATTTCCTATTTCGTTCTCTGCAACAAGAAAATCGTAATGTGCATTCTAACGTATTGCTATTCCTTTAAAGTTGTTAATGTAACATTGTTGTTCTCCACATAACGTTATTGTTGTTTAATTGTAGAGTAACCAAGCTGTAACCTTCTTAAGCTGGTATTACTGTATTTTTCTATGGTTTATACTTCATACGATTGCTATTCAATTGACATTGTGGTTCCATTATGAATTGTAATCGTTACCCTTTCTAACCAGGGTTAATACTTGCGGTATCAGACTCAGATTACTATTAACGTGTGCCTGTGTTAAGTTATTATGCATTTGTATTTGGCCTTCCAGCGTGTTGTGTGCGTATATGATTTATTAATGTTGTTCATAATTTATCAATAGTTATTGCTGTTCCATTAGCGTGTTCTGCTTAACTTGCCTTAAAAGTGAAAGATTGTTATTTGATTGCGAAAAGTGCATTTGGGTTAATAGATTAAGTTTGGTTACGACTCGCGAGACTTAGCTGTTCGTTTGTTGTTCCATTTTAGATTTGCTGTTCAATTCTTTATTTGTTGTTCTATTTACTTGCATTTGTTATTTTGGTGTGAGAGACGATCTAAGGCTGTAGTGAGCTTTGGCATTCACTGTCTAGCTCCCAGACCCGTGGTCTATGCTCTAATTTCCTTTCCATCAGTTTCCGAAGGGATGGGTTATCGCTGCCGAACCCTTGACTGATACATTGCTTATTTTTCCGAATGCATGATTTAAGTCTTAAAGTGCTTTGTTGTAATTAGATTTTATTTCCAGCTTTCATTTACTTTTGGATTTTAAGCACTATACTGCAAAACATTACTCTTGAGTAAATAGCCGCCTCAGACTGAGTACACTCTTGAAACAAAAAGTCGTCCCTGGGTTGACAATTAATGTGAGGTAATTAGGAGTTACAAAGACACCTTTTTATCGCTCCAATGGATCACATGATTTCATTCAAGTGGTGATGTAAGCACCACCCATTTCACTAACTAATTGACAGGAACATTGGAAGAAGGAGCTTTGAAGGAACACATGAAGGACATCTTCTGTTATGGTAAGAAACTGTCCAACATTTTTACTTTTGAATTTTCTGCTCAACTAATTCCACACCCTCACCGCAATAAACCAGTACAACATACTTACAGTGTTGAACTGCCAAATTTACCCACCCTTCCCACCCATTCTATCTCACATGCGCCATTAGAGAAAACTTACAATGAGATTCAGAATGTTTTAAATTCAAAAATTGTAGAAGTTATGGAAGAAAATGAGCTTACTTCTAGTTTGCATCAACAAACCATTTTAACAACTCAAGAACTTAATGATATGATGGATATGGGAAATCAAGAAAATAACGGATATATTGAAGATTGGTTTCACTCCATCACTTGTTTGCAACATTGCTCCACACTTCAACAATTTTTGACTCCATCTTTTCAAGGGAAGTTGGCTTCTCATACCCTAATTTTTATCAATATGTATTTTTCAAATTTGGGTATGTGCATACTAGAGGCCTTATTTCTAAAATGGTTCCACTGGAAATACTCTTATACATAAACATATTCGATTCTCAAAGAAGAGTAGGATAGTGGAGAAAATAAAATAAAATAAAATAAGGACATAAATAAATGCATTTTGTTTTTGTTGTAAAAATAGTTGTTTTTTTGTTGCAACACGCTATCGAAATCAACATCGGTGATAAATATTTCAATTTATTTGTGTATGTAGATGAATTATATTGCAAATAACAATTCTATAAACACTTATATTCATTTTTTTATCACCAATTTGAAAAAATTCTTGAATATCATTTTTTTGGCTTGCGGGCTTGATGAATTTTCTGGAAAAACAGTCGGGACAGTCATGTTTTGAGGGACCAAAAATGAATATTTTTAAAACCTGTTTCTACCCTAGGTAGCCCTTGATGTCTACTTTATAACCCAATTTGAATCAGTCAATTTGGATTTGAAACGAAAAAGTTAGAACCAAAACATTGACCGGATGTCTAATGGGAAGCTCAGGAACAGAGTTGGGACAGTCAGTTTTTGGAGGCCTAAATGAATGAATTTTTAAAACCTGTTTCTATGGTAGATTCCCCTATGAATCTAGTTTACAATTCAATTGGAATCACTCATTTTCGATATCGTATGGGGAATTTATGATCAAAATACTGACTGTCTATCGTAAATCAGCACCCTTAAAACTCTGTCTTTCCGGCTGTTCCTTACAGTATTTGACCTATCAATTCTTCTTTTCTTCAAAACCTGTTTCTATTGGAGATAAATAAATGAATATAATTTCATTTCCAATTTGAATCATTTGAATCCGACATCAAACGAAGAATCTATGCTTGAAATATAAATCGTTGGTCTAGATTGGGTAATTGAAAATGACTATGTTATGCAGGTTGTTCTAACTAAAATTGACATATCATATCATTGAATTTCTAAAACCTGTTGCTACTGGAGATAAACCTTTGAATTAGCTCTCATTTGGCTTTTGAATCACTCAATTTCGATGAAAAACAAAGAAGTTGTGATTAAAACACTGCTGGATAGTATGGTCGACCACTGCTCTCCCGCAGGTGACAAATAAATTTTACTTTGTTATTTTCTCAATAGATTTGTTATATAGAGTAACTACTTGTTGTTTTTTTGCATCATTCTTGGATTAGGGGAGCCCGATCACCTCTCTTTCTCCATGATTTAATGTTTTATTGCAGGTAGATACTCGTTTTTTGCAGGTCCTGGGAAAATAAAGAAGGTCAATTTATGGACGAGTGATTCTTGAAACAAATTTTAATAAAACAAAGGAATTTCATCCAACTCATTACCCAAAGGATTCATAATAGGACAAATGAAGAATTGATTTCAATCTGAAGATTCATGTCTTATCACTGCTGCCAAAACATTTTTCAAAGAGATCATTTTTTGACATAACATCATAGCTGTTGTAACTTAATTTAGTTATTTACATATTGTTTTTAAATAAAACATTGTTTCTTTTCTGATATTTTTTTATATTTTGTGTTTCAGGTGTTGCTTCATTCAAACTGTGACCTATCCTCAGCATCAATACAGTGAACATCTAATTCATTCTTTGCGTGCTTGCATTTCATGCTTGTGTATTTTTGTTGTTCTTTTTCTGAAGGGACAACGTTTGTGTGCACTTTTGTCGTTTTTGCTGTTCCTTTTTCAAAGGGACAACAATTTCATTTTCTTATTTCTTTTCCAAAGGAACAACACCTTTTTGGTCAGCAATTCATTTTTTTGTTCCTTTGTCACGGGTCATTTTGCCATTCCTTTTCCACGACTCTTTTTGCTGTTCCTTTTTCACGTTTTGCTGTTCCTTTCCGAATGGAACAGCACTTCTGCACTTCCACTTTTTGTTGTTCCTTTCCGAATGGAACAACACTTCTACATTTTCACGTTTTGCTATTCCTTTCCAAATGGCATAGCACTTCTGCATTTCCACTTTTTGTTGTTCCTTTTCGAATAAAACACCATTTTTGCACTTTTACGTTTTGTTGTTCCTTTCCAAATGGAACAACACTTCTGCACTTTCACGATTTGTTGTTCCTTTCCGAATGGAATAGCACTTTTGCACTTTTCATTTTTGTTGTTCATTTTTCAAAGGAATGGAACGTGTGTTTTTGCTGTTCCTTTTCCAAAGGAACAGCACTTGCGTTTTTGCTGTTCCTTTTCCAAAGGAACAGCACTTGCGTTTTTGCTGTTCCTTTTCTAAAGGAACGGCACTTGCGTTTTTGCTGTTCCTTTTCTAAAGGAACGGCACTTTTAGTTTTTGCTGTTCCTTTCTTCAAAGGAACGACATTTGCATTTTCACACTTTTTTTTTGTGTATTTTTGTTTTTTGTGTGCATTTCCTTTGTTGTTCCCTACAAGGAACAACACTTTTTTTGCGTGTTTTTGCTGTTCATTCAAAAAAGCAACACTTTGGGAGTATTTTCGAAAGCAACCCTTCCTTCCTCTTGTGGAATTGTTCTTAGTTCATCTCAACCACATTTTACTTATTCCCCTTCATGGCATGAAGTACACTATTTTTATGAGGACAAGAATTATGGATTCTATTGAAGCGAGTTAATATCATTCACGTTATGATCTTTAACAGGACAGCTCCTTGATGATAGAATATTTTCAAAAGAGACACAATTATTTATATACTACTTTACTGCATTGTTTTCTATTAAACATGATGTTGATTGATCATCTTAATACATGCTGGTTCCACCCTTCTGGATTATAATCTTCTCTGTCTGTAATAAATGAGATTATGGGTATATTTTTCTATTGACATGTTCAACTTCTTCCACCATCCACACATGCAAAGATCTTGAACCTAACCCCAAAACCCCAAAACCCCCCAGAAAACCCTTAAACCCCAAAACCCCTAACCCCTTAAACCCTAATTCCCAACCCATAACACTTGACCCCTTAAACCCTATTTCTTAACCCCTAAACCCTTAACCCCTAACCCCTTAAACCCTAATTCCCAACCCCTAACCAATTCAACACCCTAAACCCCTAAAAACCTAACCCATTTAAGTGTTTACTCCATTTAACCCCCAAAAACCTAACCCCTAACCCCTAAAATCCTTCACTGCTAAATCCCCTAAACCTCTAAACCTATAACCCATTTAACCCCCTAAACCCTAAACCTCTAAACCCTTAACCCCTAATTCCCAATCCCTAACCAATTCAACACCCTAAACCCCTAAAAACCTAACCCATTTAACCCCATTAACCCCTAACTTCTAACCCCTAAAATCCTTAACTGCTAAATCCCCTAACCCCCTAAACCTCTAAACCAACCCTAACCCATTTAAACCCCTAAACCTCTAAACCAACCCTAACCGATTTAACTCCCTAAACCCTAAACCTATAACCCCTTAAACCCTAATTCCCAACCCATAACCCATTCAACCCCTTAAACACCTAAACCTCTAACCCATTAACCCTTGACCCCTTAAACAATAATTCCTAACCCTTAACCCATTTAACCCCCTAAACCCTAAACCTCTAAACCCTTAACCCCTAACCCATTTACCCCCACTAAACCTCTAAACCCCTAACCCATTTAACCCCTAAACGCTAAACCTCTAAACGCTTAACCCCTACCCCTAACTCATTAACCCCTAACCCATTTAAGCCCATAAACCCCAAAACCCCTAACCCCTTAAACCCTAATTCCCAACCCATAACCCTTGACCCCTTAAACCCTAATTCCTAACCCCTAAACCCTTAAGCCCTAATTCCCAACCCCTAACCAATTCAACACCGTAAACCCCTAAAAACCTAACCCATTTAAGTGTGGATTCCATTTAACCCCCAAAACCCTAACCCCTAACCCTTAAAATCCTTCACTGCTAAATCCCCTAACCCCCTAAACCTCTAAACATGTAACCCATTTAACCCCCTAAACCCTAAATCTCTAAACCCTTAACCCCTAACCCCTAAAACCCTAATTCCCAATGCCTAACCAATTATACACCCTAAACCCCTAAAAACCTAACCCATTTAACCCCATTAACCACTAACTTCTAACCCCTAAAATCCTTAACTGCTAAATCCCCTAACCCCCTAAACCTCTAAACCAACCCTAACCCATTTAACCCCCTAAACCCAAAACCTATAACCACTTAAAACCTAATTCCCAACCCATAACCCATTAAACCCCTTAAACACCTAAAGCTCTAACCCATTAACCCTTGACCCCTTAAACACTAATTCCTAACCCTTAACCCATTTAACCCCCTAAACCCTAAACCTCTAAACCCTTAACCCCTAACGCATTTACCCCCATTTAAGGGGTTGAATGGGTTATGGGTTGGGAATTAGGGTTTAAGGGGTTATAGGTTTTGGGTTTATGGGGTTAAATGGGTTAGGGTTGGTTTAGAGGTTTAGGGGGGGTTAGAAGTTTGCGGGTCCCAGGGGGTTAGAGTTGAGTGGTTAGTGGGGTTAGTGGGTTGGAACAGGGGTTTAGGAGACGTCTATTGTTAGGGGTTGAGAAATTAGGAGTTTGAGTGGGAGTTTAAGCCAGGAGTTAAATGGATTGCATTTAGGTTAAGCTAGCGATGAGAAGGAATTTTAGGAGTTGAGATTGAGGTTTTGGGGTTAAATGGAATCCACACTTAAATGGGTTAGGTTTTTAGGGGTTTACGATGTTGAATTGGTTAGGGGTTGGGAATTAGGGGCTTAAATGTGTTAGGGGTAGGGGTTAAGGGTTTAGAGGTTTAGGGTTTAAGGGTTAAATGGGTTAGGGTTTTAGAGGTTTAGTGGGGGTAAATGGGTTAGGGGTTAAGGAACAGGACCAGGAGTTTAAGGAGGTTAGGAGTTTAGGGGTTGGAATACCCAGGTGTCGAGGTTATGGAGTTTGAGAGTCTGATTCGAGGTTTAAGGGGTTAGGGGTTAGGTTTCAGTTAGGTTTAAAGTTGAGGTTTAGGGGTTATATGGGTTACGAGTTTAGAGGTTCGAGGTTAGAGATTGGCGATGAAGGATTTTAGGGGTTAGGGATAGGAGTTCAAAGAGTAAAGTAAATGGAATCACACTTAAATGGGCTGGGTTTTTAGAGGTTCCCCGTGTGAATTGGTTGAGACCCAGATAGGAGCCCAAATGTGTTAGGGGTAGGGGTTAAGGGTTTAGAGGTTTAGGGTTTAAGGGTTAAATGGGTTAGGGGTTTA
>JAXQQM020082918.1:0-183309 GCA_034641835.2 Pinus albicaulis
TGCTCCAACAATTATGATCTTACATACCAAAAATAACAATATACATTTTAAAGATATCATTCACACACATTTAAAGAAATAAAGTAGTTGTATTATTTTAGGAATTAACATAAAAAAAAACCTTGATATAGTGCATTGTTTTCGAGATCAACATAATTGAAAATTATCAAGTGAAACGATTTTAACATTAACACAATGCAAACAAATTAATTCCTATTCTTTATAAAACCCATTTTAAAAAGTATAAATGACGAAATAACACATGTACCATATCACTATCTGTTCTCATGATCACCCTCATTATCTTCCATCTCGCTTGGCATGATAACACTATTTTTATCAAAAATATGTTTTGATCTAGGGTCATGTCTCAATACGAACCACCAATCCCTATCCAACACATCTGCGTAAAAAAGCACATGGTTGCAATGTTTGGGGAAAACATAAGGCTCCTTAGCTTCATCCCACATATTTCTAGAGTTGATACATTTCAGCCTACTATCACGATCTTCCTTTACATTATTCCGATCAAAGGTGTACCACGACTTGCACCTAAAAATAACGCATTGGAAAGAAGAGAAGTACACTTCAATGATCATGATGGCTAGCTCAACTAGATTGATCGAACTTCACTTCCACTCCATATTCTTGTGTCATGTGTCCATCATTGGAATTTTCTGTGTGATAATGTTGTCCTTATGCCCACATAGATGGGAATAAATTCACCTATAAAAAAGTTAAAAAATCATAGTGTCATGTATCTTATAATAACCCAACTATTAAAATATGAAATATAGATGTTACATTTCAAAGGTGCATTATTAAGTTTAAAATTTACATAAATATATTATTACCGAGTGGGTGCACCCAATCCCTACATTTAGCGCATCCTTTTTAGCACGCCGGTAACGACCAGTTGCACCGTATTTCTCTATGACTTGGTCAGCAACCTAACTGTTGGGGCATATAATTGGCATATTTTCTTTTAAATGATCAGGATAAGGCACACTTCTACCATTCAACCATTTGAATTATTTCCTGTCACTATCCCATTTCATCCTCTTTTGTTCATACAATGCGACCCGTGGTTGTATCACTTTGGAATTGTAAAGAACGAATTTATTGATTGCTTCAATTTTTGCATTTACTGATGAAATAAAACCGACATATAGTACATATGAATCAAAATATAAATTATATTGAGATTCAAATTGAATATTTACTTTGTGTAAATTTGAAAAATTATAAGTCGCTTACTCTTTATCATGCACCTTTTTCCATTTGTTTAGAGAAGCTCCCCTTCTCTTTTGTATTCATCCCTTTCATCGTCCCAATTAAATGCACCTGGTTTGTTGTTGATCTGATTGACGTACTCACTGTAATAATAGAAAAAATCATATGATATGTACCCATCTACCATATACCCCTCAGGGTTTTCCCTTTTTTGAACAAAACCTTTCAATTTCTTCATGTACCTCTCTAAGAAGAACATCCAACGAAGAGAAACCACCCCAACTAATTCAACCTCATCTACTAGGTGGATTAGAAGATCAACTTGTAAGTCCATGAAATTCATCGACAGTTCTTCTCAAACATACAAACAATCTCAACTATCTCTTGATGCCATCGTGGAATGCTAGCCACATGAATCTCCTTTGAAGTGATCCAACGTACAAATGAAAATAATTTAGATATGGCACGTCTAGGTCTTGGGGGAAGTCATGTTTCACACACCCTTGCATGAACAAAAGATAATGACACTGAAAATGTATAAACACATGCAATAATATACAAAATTAGTTATGTTTTATCATCACTGCATGGGATAAAATTATTAATATAACAAATTATAAAATCATTCCTTTGAAATTATATGTACCCTTAGAAGATTCAAATGGTCATGCGATTTCAACCCTGACAAATGGTCATCCATGGTGAAGAAGCGTCGTAGTGAAGACCCATATGAACCTCACACCCATTATAACTTACTTTTCCAATGAAAGATCATGTTTTTTAAAAATCCATGGGACATCACCTTCTTTGAAATACCAATTAGAGGGACGAGTTGCCTCTGATCCTGTATTTTCTAATCATATTGGCCAATGTTTCTTTTTATTTTTTTAAGTAATAATATCTTTCCTAAAAACCAATGTTTCACTTGTTTCGATGATATGTGCCTCCATAAATAAGATGAAACATTTTAAAATACATGCATGAGATCTAATAAGTGGGTAATATTAATATTCTCCCAGTATGGGGGGTTATAAAATATAGATTTCCTTTTCATCCTAATGGGAAATTTCTCAACATAGGTGTCGAAGAATTTTGGATCATCGAACATAGGCTCCCCATTTGAATCCAACATTTATATTAACTCCTTCTCCTTATCTCTCTCATATGCTCTAAGTCATTCAGCTGGTTTCGTTATTGTAGGCCTTTGGGTTCTCTCTTGTTTACCATTGAAAGTGGATGTTGCTCTTCAATAAGGGTGTTATTCCAGGAGGAATACCCTGGAGTAGTCATACACTGGCTTCCATAGGTCGTTGGATCATCTAGCTTTCAGAGAAGGTCCACAACATTTACATCCATAATACCCTTTTGTTACAAGACCTGCAAAATTATTGTATACAATATGCATGGAACGTTAAAGAATATCATGAAGATCATAAGAATTACAATGAATTAAATAACTAATATGCGAAAGAATATTGTTACGTATATAACAAATCAATAAACATATAATTTACCAGAGAAAAATTTTAAGCCTGGATAATCATGTGTCGTGTAAGAACACACTATAAGGAAAAGACCCTCTAGCGGATGTTTTAGAGGAACCCCTTATAAAAATTCCCCAGACATATGTTTCTAGTGGAGGTTACTAGAGGAGGTTAGTGGGTGGAATTTTTTGCAGATGTTTTTGGTCTGGTGTGCTTATCATCATAAACTGCACTGGTGCGTTAAACAAGAGAAAGCACCAGTGCACACAAAACATTGGCACACCGGAGACTGTACACTCCATACACACCTGCCTGGTGCATCTTATTACTCTAGCGCACCAGTGCTTTACAACTCTTCCACATCAGTGCAGTCTTACGCAACTGCGCCAAAACAAACACCGCCTGGTGCGGTCTTATGCAACTGCACCAGTGTACCTATAAAACCCCATGCACCGAGACAGGGTTAAATAAAAAAAATACGGCCAAAAAAACACATTTTTCACTTTTCTCAGTGCTCCAGAGCTCTCAAGCACCGATGCGATTTATACTTGTATGATCCGCCCTCACATTGGTGCCCCCATTGCACCCATTGCACGCACTACTGCTGTGCATTTCCCATCAATCTCTAGCTTGAATTTTGCAAAATGGTGGGAAAATTTTCTTTTGAAAATTCTACAGTCAATATGCCTCCTCGACAGTCAAATGTATAGGTATTTTTCTTGTTTTTCCATAATTAATCCTTTTAGCAGATTATAATTTCAAATAAAATTAAAATTAACCATTTAAAAAAAAAAAATAATAATTTGTTGCATGGTGCACCTGAGCCGTTCGGCTCGCACCAGCTCACGGTGATGCCTGTAAATTTACAGGTTGCACTGCAACCGGTGCTAATGGTATCTGCACCGGTTCCAGGATGGTACCAAAAGGCGCACCGTGATATTTGAAAATTTTTAAAAAAGTGCGGTGCGACTGTTTAACTGGCCACATCATCGACCATGTGGAATAGTGGCAATTTGGTGCATTGACATAAAAATCCACCCCAGGGCGGGAATTTTTATCAGCACATCGCATTCCGCATTTCGATAGGGTCAACAGTGTGGCCTGGTAAAATACCGCAGTGTTGACTATGTAATGATGTCAGGAGGTTGGTGCGTTGACCTAACTATACGCCCTGGGGCATAGAGTTTATTCAACTCACCGCACTCCTAACACCGTACATAGTCAACGGTGCTCTGCAAATTTTCAGGTGCACCACTGCCGGTGCACGAAAAAAAAAAAAAATACGCATCGGAACCGGTGCATGACTGTTTTTTGTGCATGACTGTTCTTTGTTGCGCACCGACTGTTTTGTTTTTTTTTCCAAAAAAAATTATATATGTATCTCCCTAAATACATATATCATTTAATAAAATAATTGTATTTAATATGTCAATCATTTACAGACATGAAAGGAGAGAAGAGGGGGAACAACATAAACAATAGGCGAAGCAGTATGACATGGTTCACCTGTGGGAGGCATGAGAGAGGGAGAGAGATGCATACCCTCCCCCTATTACAGCAGCTACCAGGGGCTCCTAAGGCAGGTAAGCCTCCTCAAGTTCTATGAGGAGGCTACTTCCCTAAAGGGCCATGGTTTGTTTTTGAGACATCTTATCTGCAGGTGGAATGCCCACCGAAAGGCTTTCCGGGTTGGTCCTAACCAGTGGTACACGCCCACTAAGAAGGAAATATATTTCATTACAGGGCTATCGAGGAGAGGGGTGGATTTTCCCTCGTTCCTAGAGGTTCTAGTTGGCCATGTAGCAGGGAGTCAATTGGTGTACTCTCAGAGATACATTAGCGCAGATATATTGTCTCCTTCATATTTTCAGGTCTCCGGAGGTCAATTACGTATTGGTGCATTTGGCGGTGAGGAGGTGAGGTGCCTCTCACTTCTAATTTCGACCATTTCACACAACACCAGTGACAGGCAACACATTAGTTTCTTGCTTCTATATTATGTTGATTCTTTAGTACAAGAGCCATGACTTGTCAGGTGTTCTGCCATTTTTTGCGTCAGTTCTGTACAACCTTAGATAGATGTCATGCTCATGCACAAGGGAGGGTCATCTTCCCTTTTGCTTCAGAGCTTTTTTGTTTATTTTTTGAGAGGTTTCGAGAGACAAGGCCTACTTTTTTTAGGTAGCCTCAAAGGTCGATGTTAGAGGCACGGATGCACATGTGGGGGCAGATGATGCCCAAGAGGGGCGAGACTATGTTTCCAGCTAGGATTCACATGATGCACTGGATTTGATAGCTAGTATTGACGATCTGAATCCTTCATTATGGTCCCCTATCCTTATGCTGGATTGGATTGGCGAGGGTGTGCCAACATCCTCTTCATAGATGACGAGCCGCTGGATGATACAGGTAATATTACTGTTTTATTTAAATTTATTCTAACATGTTCTTTAACTTGTTTTTATTAAATTGTGTAATGAAATTGTCTAATTATTTTTGTGTACTTGTATATATTTTGTAGACATTGGGTCTTTTGATTGTGAGGACATGCCGAAAGATGAGCAGCCTCCACTAGCATCTAGTAGCAGTCATCATGGAGAGCAGGTTGGACCATCGGCCACGTCCAGTCAATAGCCTGCAACATCCAACAATACTCATGATCATGAGCAAGGTGGACCATTGATCATGGAGGCTACACCATTGACTGAGCAGGCCTCGACTAGTACTACTATTGATATTGTACCACCAGCTAATCCATGACATTTATATTACAGTTGTATATTTTTGAAATTATTCAATTATATATATATATATATATATATATATGGTTCATGTATTTGATGTTCATGTTGCAGTTGTACTTAATTTACATGTTGGTGATCATCATGATGTGTATATTGTTAGGTCATGTTAGATATGTTCATTTAATGTGCAGCTTGCAGATAGATGTGTATGTGATAGCATGAGTTATTTGACATGAGATGTATATTTTATGTTGTGTTGTGATGATGTTATACAATGCTAATTGTGTTTTGTTAAATGATCATGATCACGATGATGTTAGCGAATTTGAATGTGTTTTATAGTCGAATATGACGTTTGTACTATGGTTATCATGATCGTGATGTTTATTAATTAATTTAATATTAAATGACCATGATATTTATTAAATATTGTGTCGTGATTGTAATTGAAATTTTAATTGTAATTAAAATTGTAAAAATTGTATTTGTATTTGTAATTGTAATTTTAACTGTAATTGTATGTAAAATATTTGTAAAATTTTAATTGTAATTGTATTATTTAATTTATTGTGAAATGATTGTAATTTTAATTTTAATTGTGATTGTATATATGACAAATTGTAAAATTGTAATTCTAATTCTAATTGTATGTAAAATTATAAAATTGTAATTGTATTTGTAATTCTAATTTTAATAGTAATTGTATGTAAAATATTTGTAAAATTCTAATTCTAATTCTAATTCTAATTGTATGTCAAATATGTGTAAAATTTTAATTGTATTACTGGAAATGATTGTAATCGTAATATTTGTAATTGTATGTAAAATTCTAAAATTGTAATTGTAATTCTAATTCTAATTGTATGTGAAATTGTAAAATTCTAATTCTAATTCCAATTCTAATTCTAATTCTAATTATAATTTTAATTTTAATTGTAATTGTATGTAAAATATTTGTAAAATTTTAGTTGTATTAATGCGAAAATTTTAGTTGTATTAATGTGAAATTATTTTATTAAAAATTTTAAATTTGTAAATTTGTAAATTTGTAAATAATTGTAAAATAATAAATATAGAATAATATGAATTTTTGTAACATAATAAAGTTTAGAAAATAATGCAAATAAATTCATGTACTTTAGAATTATCATTATTTTAAATTATGTTCTTACATACCAAAAAAAAAAAACTTTATACAGTATGTCATTTTTATTGAGATCAACATAATTGCAAATTATCAAGTGAAATATTGATTTAACTTTAATTCAAAATACATATTATAATGTTTCGGAAAAAAAAGGTCTTATAAGGTATAAGGTAATTAAGTCCTCTTCTTTATAAAAACCCATTTTATAAAGTATAAATATTGATGAATTAATAACACCTACCATTTCACATTTACTAATTCCATTGGAAAATTTTTAGAATAATTCAAGTATATTACCATTGTGTTGCCTCTTATGGATGTTAATTCCATGAACAGATTTTAGAAGAATTCGAGTGTCAAGAAAACACTCCATTCTATGTTTGAAGGCATTTTACGCAAATGATAGGTATTTCTATGGAATTTTATCCATATTATGTAATTTAATGAGGGTTGGAGGGAGCTTACAATCCTGTATCTATTAGTAATGGCACCCTTCGGTAGAACCAAAGAAAATTCAAGCAGATTCCTCAACAAAGTAGACTAGCCATAATCAATTCCTTCGAGACCTCAACAGAGGAAATCATTAGGGGAATTTTGAGGTCTAAAATGGGCCTACTAAGGAAATTACAAAATAATAGTTGAAATAATAAAATAAGATTTGATTACATCATCAAATTTTAGAGGGAAAAAAGAAAAAACTACTTTTTCAACTCATATTTTCAACTTATATCGTAAAATTTTTACTCAAATTTATCATGGTAGTACTCGTTGGATGCAAAATTTAATTTTTCATCCAAGGAGTACTCATATTGCATACTTTTGATGGATCATGCTACATGAAAAATGATAAATATATGAAAAACATGATTGTAATCACATTTTTAATGTATTTCTCATTTTTCGTGTAGCAAGACACATCGAAAGTATGCAACATGGGTACTTCTTAGATAAGGAATTAAATTTTGCATCCAACGAGTACTCCCACTCAAAATTTGAGTAAAACATTTGGGAGATAAGTTGAAAATACAAGTTGAAAAGATAGTTTTATTATTTTATTATTTTTTATTGTTTTTACCCTTTCACTTGAAAAATGGTGAATCATCCCCCATGGTTGAAATCATCATCTTGAATCCTATTGGTTCTTATAAAGTTTATTTTGGTTGTACATTTTTCTTAGGAGGCCCATTTTAGAACTCAAAATTCCCCTAATGAGATATGCATGTCAGAGGCTCCTGTTGGCACATTTTCTTGTTGTAGGTTGTGGAAAGGTTCAAGTTTATTTTTCTGAAAGAAGAAGAGGTGTAGTTTTGAAAACAAATGGCCCAAATATTTTCACAGAAAAATGTACATTTCCAACATGTCTAAAAACTAAAATATCTCCAACTTCGTAAACTGCTTAGAAACAAAACTTTCCCAACCATTTGTGAAAACTACCCACGTCTTAGCATAACACAGGTTCACATGCCACAATTTCCCACTTGGGCCCTGTAGTATTGCGTACTCACACGCCCCAAATTGCATTCTCTCCACATAATCAGTGGGGACCTCCTACAATAAACAAAATGCATTGGAAGAATAATTATCTCCATCAAGAATTTATCCAATTCTAATTCTAATTCTAATTCTTAAGAATAAACAAAATTATAATTCTAATTTCATATTTCCATCAAGAACAAACAAAATTCTAATTCTCAATTTCTATGGTTGGAGTTCACTAAATTTTGGTGTACACACCTAAAAATAATTTCGGTGCCTTAACCACAAATCGGTGCTAATGTACAGATAATCGCACCGGTGCATTTTAGTTACTACACTGGTGACGAATAACCGCAAGTAAAAAAAGCACAACTCTATCTTCTTTAAGTGAAAAAAAAGTGGTAAATTGAAAAATGTGTAGCAAAATATTTTCAAAAATCTAATTTCATAAAACAATTCTTTAAATACTAAACACTTTTCATTATTTCACTATTTTTGCAAAAAAATTCAGCCAGAGATTTGCATGAGACATACCTGGAGCAAGAGAGCACGAGAGCACTGTGGAGCAGCGAAATACATTCGAACAGAAGTATTCAGACAATCAGAATTCCAAACCTCTAGTGATTCAAAACCTGTAGCATAGAATTTCAAACGATCTCGTGATTAAATTTGATTTTTTTTTTACTTTTTCTGCAGTTTTTTTACGAAGTAAGAAAAAAATTTTAATTTGTTTTTCATTTTTAGAAAAAAAAATAAAAAAATAAAAAAAATAAAAAATAAAAAATAAAAAAAAATCAATTTTTACCCTAAATCCTTCATTCTTTTTGTTTCTGCCCTTTCTTCTCCCTGTTTTTGTGATTTCAGAATTAGGTCTTTTCATTTTAGATTGACATCCAACCCATGGGATGACTTGCATAGTCGGATCCCAATCCATGTCGGCCCTTGCATGAATTGTTGAAAAAAAGGATTTTTTTTATTTTTTTTATCGATGCGCCCTGAGTAACCTAGCGCATCAGTGCGCTATATTATCCCAGTGCACAATGCAAGTATTGTGTAATAAAAAATTAAAAACAATATTTTTAATCAGTGTGCCATATCTAAAATAGGGCACCAGCGCGCTAGGTTACGACGAGTGCACAGATAACGTGTTATTTCATTAACGCGCACCGTGAACATGTTGTTTCACAAAAAAATGTTTTATTGTGTTAGTCGGTGCATCATGTAACATATAACTCACCACACAGGGTATCCTAGTTAACAAATAGCACCATATGGTGGTCCCTTGTTTGTGCAAGGCGTTTATGCTACAAAAACTAACACTGGATGATTTTTATTATTTTCTCTATGTTAATCGGTGCGGTGGTTAACATGTAACACACCAGTGCTCTTTGTTGACATAGAGCACCGTACGTTCTATTATACTGTTTGTGCAGTCCGTTTATAAGACCCCCATGCACCGACGTCAGTGCGTACATCATCAAAGGTACACCAGTTTCTTGAGATTTCTTTTTTACCTCAAAAGTTGATAATTTATTTATAAATATATTAATGAATGATATGATATAGGTTTTAGATTGATAAAGAAATGACTGACAAGAGATCAAGTAACAAAAATACTGATAACACATCAAGAAAAGAAAAAAGGCAAGTTGTTTGTAAATTCTTTACAAAAAATATTATTTTTGAACTATATGTAAGTTTAACTAATATGTATTGTTTATTGTGTATTTGGCAGAGCCACAAAATGACGAAGCTCGATAAGCTTATTTCTGATCTAGGACCAGAAGAGCATAAAATCTTGATGGAAAAATTGCAAAAAGGATGAATTAGGTGAATGAAAAAATATTATCGATCCAATATGAGTTTATTTTTTTAATTTTCATTAATAATATACTCAAAATTATTAAATAACATGTGTCAAACAGTTTATTAATTCACATATCTTTAATGTTCTACAGGGACCAACAACCCAAAAAAGGAATGTTGTTCTAAGAAAAGAAAAAAAACATAATATGAAAATAAGAATGAATTTCTCCTTAGCTCATCTAGAGTGGTGCTGGAGGTTAACGAAAGGGGGAAAATATTTTACAAAAGTTTGAGGGATCTAGTGGAACGAATGTATAGATGTTCTTTTCACTTACAATACAAAAATCAATCCAATGATTCCAAGAACAAAATTTTATCTAAACTACATGAAGAGTTTCCAGAGAATTAGTCAATGAGACATGTCAGACTTTTAATAGAAAAAACGTACCAAAAAAAAAAAATGGAATGAAAAGGTAATATTCCTTTAAATGTTTGTCTAGAATTATTTATAAATATCACTTTTGTTATATTTACTTTTCATATATCAATATAAAAATTAAATAGTTTATTGTCATGTTACATTTTCAGGAAGAATATGAAAATCTCAAAAGATGAACGAGGTGATATCAAAAATATGCCAGTAGGAATGTCCAAAAAGGTGTACAAGGAGATGGTCAAAGAAATGGACAAAATGGAATCACAGGAGGAGCCATCTCAACAACAACGTGCTTTAAATGTAATATGTAATCATTGAATTTTTTGATCATTAGGTACAATAAATAAACAATTTAGCATTAAATATTTTCTTGCCAAAAAGAAAAGAAAATAGAACCCATTCAACACATAAAACAGGACGATAAGGAAGAAAAGGGTTGATATCTAAGTTTGTGAGTAATTATTACTTCCTTATAACAACTTAATTAGATTTCATTTTTCTATTTTTTAAGTTGTTTTACAAAAATCATCATTGAATGTCTTCAAACAGGTGCTAACATACAAAGAAGAACCATTAGACGAATTGATTGAAATTGGGTTAAATATGGGTTGTGAGTATATGTTGGCATATCAGAAACTAATTGTGGAATTTGTAAGCATCTATCGATCTTGTTTTACTTAGCTCCGTCTATAATTAATAGAACAAAAAAATCTTTTATATGAAATATATGATTTGTTGTGGGGTATAAAACTTGCAGGAAACAAAGTATGGAATTGCGCCAATAGATGAAATTTTGAAGGATGGCATGGTACATGGTCTTGAAAGAATGTGTATAGTTTATGAGTCAATTGTTGCTATGGTACGTCATTTCTTTTCGATTTACATTGATGTAATATATTATTTAATATTGAAATTTTCATTATTCTCACCAATGTATATACACTCATTACCGTTTATTTTTATGTTTGTAGATGGAAGGTGAAGAAGAAGAAAATAATCAACACCATGAACAAAGCATTCTTGAAAATAACCCAATCCATGGAAGTAGCTCTAGAAATGACAAAAGTTCAAGTGAAGAATGATTATCACTATGTTTGGATATCAAAGCAAGGCGTTGCATTTTTTGAAATATTTGTCTATGAAATCAGACAGTTTATTTAATGTAATGGACATAGTGTCCCAATTGAAAGACAAAGGGATACCAATAACTGTCCCATTTTGTATGACAAAGATTGTCTTATATATATATATATATATATATATCTGTGTGTGTGTGTGTGTGTTTTAATTTATTCTATTGTGTTATCCATTGTCGTTCCCCAATGTACTGATATAAATTTAATTCATATGAATATTGTTATAAGATATATATGTGTCGACTTTTGATGAATAATGAATTTTAAAAAATTACAATAATTATGATATGATATAACAAATTAATCCAAACATCACATTCAAATGCATTAATAAAAATTTAATTAATATGAATATTGTTATAAGATGTTTCGACTTTTGATGAATAATGAATTTAGAAAAACCACAATAATTGCACTGTCACAGGTTGATGTTTCTAAAAAATACGAAATGAACACCGGTGCATGTCAGTTACTATACACCAGTGCGTTTGTATTCTTCATTGCACCGGTGCATTTCTACGACCTATGGGCACTGCATAAATACCAAAACCAATTAAAAATCTCGATGAATTTGTGCGATACAATGCACCAATGATTTTATGTGAGACTACACACCAGTGTATTTGTACGATGTATGGGCACCACACAAATACCAATACCAATTATAAATATTGATGAGTTTTTCTGATACGACACACCCGTGCGTTTCTATAAGTCTATGTACCGGTGCGTTGAGATGACCTATGGGCACCGCACAAATCCCAATACCAATTAGAATGGCCTCGTACGTTGTATCACCAACACTGCGCCCGATGCGGTTTTATACCTTGATAGCCAGGTGAAGTAACCTGCGACCGCCCTGGGGCCACCGACTAGATGACACGCATTGGTGCGTTGAAACCTTAGTAGCGCACCGATGAAAAAACATCTGTAATAACCTCCGGCCGCCCAGTCTTTTTAGTTGTGTTGAATTTCCGTTAAAAGCTCTGCCAAAACCTCCGTAACAATAAACGAATGTTGTAGAAAATGTTTTTTTCACAATTTTGGCCAATTTTATAACACTAAAAACCTCTTTTATAACCTCCGCTAGGGGGTCTTTTTCTTGTATTTACATATGCCATACAACGTAAAGCTCCTCTCTGTTGCGATGGATCTTAATACATCGTATACATTTATCCCATCCCATAATTCCTTCAATTCATCTACCAATGGTTGTAAGTAGACATCCATATTATTCACTTGTCTTCTACCAGGGACTATGAGAGCCAACATAACATGTTCATTCTTCATGAAAAACTATGGGGCAGATATTGTTTGTAATCACTACTACAGGCCAAACAGAATAGTTGGTGTTCTGGAGGGAATATGGGTTGATGCCATCCATGGCTATGCTGAGTCGTAGACTTCGTACTTCATCCTTGAATTTTTCGGGCCATGTATCCTATATATGCTTCATGGCTATTGAATATGTTGGTATTTTCATAACTCCCAACTCACTTCTATGTGAGGCATGTCATCCCTGCAACGTAGATAATTCTTTGCAATGAAAGAGCCTTTGAATCCTTTGGATTATAGGCATGTGCCTCAATATCTTAAAAGGAGGACGACGTGCTTTACCGTTATTTTTTTATTTATCATACCTGTCATGCCCACATTTCGAACATATCTCTTTATCTACATATTCTCCTTTATATGGAATACAATCATTTGGACATGAATTATATGATATGTACTCAACACCTAACATTTTAAACAATTTTTTTGCCTTCGCAGCTACCGGGCAAGACATTATCACTCGGAAGAACCTTATATTTGAATAACCTATAGTTGTTCATGGACAATATTAAATGTACATTAATGCCGATAATTATTAAAATTCATAAAATTGAGCATTTTCAATGTTCATTGTGTGATTATATTTCTCAAAATATAAGGTGTACTCGATGGTCAATTACCTCAAAATTTCTGAGAAACATGCATTCGACAAGCCAAAAATTTCTTTCAAATTGTACAGTAACATCATTGTGCCCAACTGGGTAGACTTTTACTGACTTTCAAGTCCAAAGAGAGGGGTGGCGGAAGTAAATTTAAGGCTTTTGAAAAAGGTATCACCGAAATGAGCATCGTCCCTTAGCTGATCATCGTTATGGAATGCATCTAACAACATAGTCTCCATGGTAGTCATATCCCTTAATTAATCATACATACCAACCTCTATTTGATTTCCTCCATTGTCAGCTTGTGAAGAACTGCTATTGTTGTAGTCATTCCTAATTGGTGAATCTGGACGTAGTGGGAATTGAATAAGTGGTTGATTCAACCATTATTGGTATCATTCCTCTCTGATTTTTTCTCTTAATTCAACCTTCTCTCGATTTGACATTGTCATGGGGTTCAATGGAAGATTGTAGGTAGGTCTCCCATCATCACTATAATCTTAATAATTTCAAAAAATATATTTGAACATGATTACTACAAAATCAATGATATCAATTAGTAAGCACATCGACAATGCATGATTAATTGGTTTGACGTTGAAATAATTACATTGATATACCAAACAATTATTATTACCATCATTGTCCCAAGATTGTGGCTATAAGATGCAACGTTACAATTGGCACGGTGAAGAAGCTATCCATTTTCATATACCAAATGCGCCTGCGGTATGCGGCACCTAATAAGAGCTTTTGACGTTTTGGATATCTTTGAATATTTTGTGCATCTGAACTCGATTCCAAATTTGCATGAACATGAAAATTTGTATACATTAATTTTATTCAGTTGATTGACATGGATAAAAAAATTTCAATTAGATAACGAAAATATAAATAAAATATGAAGTAATTACGTCTGGATATGGATAGGGAGAACCCCGTGATGGACTTTGAGAAATATTATGGAACGAGATGGATTTTGAAGAATTTTCAATTTGATATAATTATGATATTTTCTCCCTGCATTTGAGAAAAATCAACAATAAATTTTAGTGTACATACCTAAAAAGTAATTTCAGTGCCTTAAAAATGGACTTATTGGTATCGGTGCTAGTGTACAGTTAACTGCACCAGTGTGTTTTAGATACTGCGTACCGGTGTGGTTTTATTAACTAATGCACTGGCGGTTAGTTAACAAACGCACTGAATATCCGGGAATAAAAAAATCGCAACTTTATATTTTTAAGGTAAAAAAAAAAAAGCGGTAAATTGAAAAATGGGCGGCAAATAATTTTCGGAAATCTAATTTCATAAAAAAGTTCTTCAAATAGTAAAATCTATTCATTATTTCATTATTTTTGCAAAAAAATTCAGGGAGAGATTTGCACGAGAGACATACCTGGAGCAAGTGAGAACTGTGGAGCAATAAAATACTTTCGAACAACAACACTATCCACAAAATTGAAATTTGAAACATCCGGTGATTCGCACAAAAATCCTATAGTATACTAAATTTGGTAAATTTTACTACAATAATTATTTTTTATAGTTATGTTGGATTTAATACATGCATAGTAAAAATTTTAAATTTTACTGCGCATTTTAAGAAAAAAAAACAAGAAAATCCATTCTTATGTTAAACCCTTTCTTCTTCTTGTTTATGTGACTTCATAATTAGGGCTTTTCATTTTAGATTTATAGGGTTTGTATTACTATATATATAGTCGTATTATATCTAACCCGCGGTACTTATTGTAGGGTCAGATCCCAATCCATCTTGGCCCTTGCACGATTTTTTGTAATCCATGCACCCTGTTTAGAATAGTGAACCGGTGCATTATTGTAGTATAGTGCATTTGGCATGTACTGAAAAAAAACACTGTTAGATAAAAATAATTTTTTATTAATTTATGTTTATGTTAATTGGTGCACCAGTTAACATATAACCTATCAAGTCTCCTTGTTTACAAAGAGCACCATGCAGTGTTTCTACTGTATTGGAAGTGTGTTTATAAGAACCTACCGCACCGTGTTTGGTGCGTAGTTTTGGAAAGACGCATTGTTTTCTTGAATTTTTAATTTTTTTTACCGGAAAATTATGTGATTTATTTGTAAAATATATTAATGAATGGTATGGTACATGTTTCATATTGATAAAGAAATGGCTGACAAGATTTCAAGTAACAAAAATACTGATAACACATCGAGAAAAGTAGAAAAGGCAAGTTCTTTGTAAATTCTTTACAAAAATTATTATTTTGAACTATATGTAAGTTTAACTAATATGTATTATTTAGTGTGTATCATGCAGAGCCACAAAATGATGAAGCCCGATAAGATTATTTCTGATCTAAGACCAGAAGAGTGTAAAAGCTTGATGGAAAAATTGCAGAAGGATGAATCAGGTGAATGAAAAAATACTATCGATCCAATTTGAGTTTCTTTTCTGAATTTTCATTAATAATATACTTTAAAATATTAGATAACATGTTTCAAACAATCTATTAATTCACATACGTTTAATGTTCTACAGGGACCAACATCGAAGAAAATAATGTTTCTCTAAGAAAATAAAACAAATAGAACATGCAAATGAAAATGAATTTCTCCTTAGGTCATCTGGAGTTGTTCTGGAGGTTAACGAAAGGGGGGGAATTTTTTACAAAACTTTGAGGTATCTAGTGCAATGAATGTATAGATATTATTTCCACTTACAATGCAAAAATCAATCCAATGAATTCAAGAACCAAATTTTATTTAAACTATAGGATGAGTTTCTAGAGAATTGGTCAATCAGACATGTTAGACTTTTAATAGAAAAAACATACAAAAACAAAAAAGAAGGAATGAAAATGAAATATTCCATTAAATGTTTTTCTAGAATTATATGTATATATCACTACAAAGCAATCATTTATAAATATCACTTTTGTTATATTTAATTTTCATATATCAATATAAAAAATAAATAGTTTATTGTCATGTTACATTTTCAGGAACATTATTGAAATATCAAAGGATTAACGAGTGATATTAGAAATATACCAGTAGGAATGTCCAAAAAGGTGTAAAAGGAGATGGTCAAAGAAATGGACATAATTGCATCACACGAGGAGCCATATCAACAACAACGTGCTTCAAATGAAAAATGTAATCATTGAATTTTTCGATTAGGTGCAATAAATAAAAAAATTAGCATTAAATATCAAGTTTCAAGTATTTTCTTGCAGAAAATAAAAGAAAATGGAACCCATTCAACACATATAACAGGACAGAAAGGAAGAAAAGGGTTGATATATATGTTTGTGAGTAATTATTACTTCCTTATAGAAACTTAACTAGATTTCATTTTTTGTATATTTTAAGTTTTTTTTACAACAATCATCATTGGGTGTCTTCAAGCAGGTGCTAACATATAAAGAAGAAACATCAGAAGAATTGATTGAAATTGGGTTAAATATGGGTTGTCAGTATATTTTGGCATATTAGAAATTAATTGTGGAATTTGTAAGAATATATCTTGTTTTACTTAGCTCCGTCTATAATTAATAGACAAAAAAATATTTTATATTAAATCTATGATTTTTTATGGGGTATAAAACAAGTAGGAATCAAAGTATGGAACTATGCCAACAAATGAATTGTTAAGAGATGGCATGAAATTTCGTTTTGAAAGAATGTGTATAGTTCATTTTTCAATTATTGCTATGGTAGATTTCTTTTTTATTTACATTGATGTATATTATTTAATATTGAAATTTTCATTATTCTCACCCATGTATATACACTCATTACAATTTATTTTTATGTTCGTAGATGGAACTTGAAGAAGAAGAAAACAATGAACAAAACATTCCTCCAAATAACCCAAATCATGGAAGTAGCCAGAGCAGTGTCATCAATTCCAACGAAGAATGATGATCAATATGTTTTGATATCAAAGCAAGGCATTGTGTTTTTTTAAATATTTGTTTGTGAAATGAGACATTTTGTTTAATGTAATGGACATAGTGGCCCAATTGAAAGACAAAGGGATACCAATAAATGTCACATTTTGTATGACAAAGAGTGTCTTAGATAAATATATATATATATATATATATATATATATATATATATATATATATATATATATATATATATATATATATATATATATATATATATATATATATATATAGATATATATATATGCTTATATACTGCTTAATTTATTCTATTGCATTCTCCATTGTCGATGTGAAATGTTACACCACTGACTAAATATATGGATGATTAAATATTATAATGAAGAGACGTGAAATCTGATGATATGATATTAGAAATTAACCCAAAATTCACATTGAAATGCACTAATAAAAAATTAATTGATATGAATATTGTTATAAGATATGTGTCAATTTTTTATGAATAATGAATTTTTTGAAATCACAATAATTAAACTGTCACGGGTCGATGTTTCTAAAAAATAATAAATGAACACTGATGTGTGTTAGTTACTGCGCAACGATACATTTCTATGATAATGTGCACTGGTGTGTTTCTACGACCTATGGGCACCGCACAAATACCAATACGAACTAGAACGGCCAGTGTGTTTTATTAACGACTACCACTTGGGCGATCTGATAGGCGTTGCATGCACAAGTACGATTTGCCTTTAACACACTGGGGCATTTTTATAACTTAACGACCTGGTGCGTTTTAACACCTAGACAGCTCGATGTTGTTTTACACTTTAACGTCTGGTGCATGCACCTTCCATCGACCCGATGCGTCTTGCTGGGTGACACGCACCAGGACGTTACTAAACTCCCCGGGGAATCTGAAATTTGTTTTCCATCTCGGTGCTTGGTATGTTTATAGTATCGGTGCGTACATGGTAAAACACACCAGTGAGAAAAACATCCGTCAAAATCTTCGACCACCCATTTTTTTTTAGTTGTGTTGAAGTTCTGTTAGAAGCTCCACCAAAACCTCTGTTACCGAAAACGAATGTTGTAGCAAAAATGTTTTTGACAATTTTGGCCACTTTTATAACACTAAAATCCTCCTTTATAACCTCCGCTAGAGGGTCTTTTCCCTGTAGTGTTACACCCAAACAAGAGTAGAGGAAAATAATTTTATCAATGGATCAAATGAGGGAGACCAAGGTCTGAGGCATAAAATACAATTGCCCCAAAAACATAGGCCTAGGTTAAAGAATAGATCCATGTATTCAACACTATCAAACTTAGCAAAAAAATCCCTTTGCATAAGGGTGGATTATAACTTCTTGTTTGATAACTGACAACTAATTTTTCACTATCGAGGCTTGAATATCTACAATATGTGGCCAAAACCAAAGGAAAAAACAAACCAAACTACAATATTTGAAGAAATTTGCTTCCTCATCAACCTCCAAGCCAATGTGCATGGGAATGGAGGGAGCTTCATGAATCATAATAAAGGAAGAATGGGAAAAATATTATTGAAGCATGGCATTCTTTAAAGAAACAACTCAATAATATCTAATGATTGGATTAGAAGCTATAAAATCAGGGGATACATGAGAACATGTGTCAACATAGCACAAGGAGGAACTCTATGCAAAGGTGCAAGCCCAACATGGGTGGTAGAAGTCAAGGGAAGCTAAGAGTTCAATTACAGTGAAGATGATGAAAACAAAGAGGATGCTTGTCTAACATAAGTGGTGGAGAGGAGGGGTGCCATGGCTATGCTTCGAAGTTGATGAGGAACTAAAGGAAGAGGAACATAAGAAGCTAAGGGAAAACCCAAACTATTGTGTGACAACGTGTGATTTCCATTATTTATAGCATCATTAACAATTTTAACACCATAAACTCAACCATAAAAGTTATAAATTTACCTAGACCAACTTTAATTTTGTTAGTTTACACAATGAAAAATATGCAGAAATGACACCCTTATCAATTTACTCCTCCTTGATTTCTCTTAACTCACTTATATGGCCTAAAACCATTGAAGCTTTAAAGAATATACAAATATTGAACTTCACAGTGGTATGGAATAATGCATTTCCCATCAAATAACATTGCATTCCTAGCCAACCATATAATCCATGTACGTAGTAAAATGAATATTTAATGTATTTTGTAGATTTTACGTTAAAAAAATTTGTTAGGAAAACGTAAATATACATTATTCTCTATATTCCTCTTATACTTATAATCTTTTCTAACTCCAAGCATACACTAATATAAATGGGAAATCCACAAGAATACGATCAATAGTTACTATGTTATCCTTACATTTAAAAAAACACCATCCCAAACCATTATGCATCTTCTCTACAAATTATCCCAAAGTTAATATGTAGTTTCTAATAGCTAGCCATAAAAAAATGCATCACTTTAGAGGGAAATTAAATTTTCAAATACACTTCCACCACCAAACCACTTGATCCTTCCCCACTAACGAACTCAAAGCTCAATAACCTAACTTTAGATGATATAATGACCATTAGCCTCATTCATTCCCCAAAATGATTGATCCCCTTCATCATTTATCCTCACAAGAGCCACCTTTAAAGTTTGTATATATCTACGCCATTCAATATCATCATCATCCAACATGTCAACCTTCTTCCACTTCTTTTAAATTGTTTTTCAAATCTACAGTTTAAACATGAATAAGGAAGAAATAACCATTCATGCCGACATTATTCAACAATCCATAAAATAATCTAAAACCTTCCATAACTAACTCATGGGCTCAAACCAATTGTGAAATTTGACCACTTCCCAAGAGAATTCATTACCATTAACTTCCAAATAATCAATGAATTCTTACATTTTTTTATTAGGTTTTGAACACTCTTTTATAACTCTAAAAATAATATATTGTTCATAAATAACTTTATAAAAACCATAACTATCCAATATGCTTCACAAAATTACCAACTCCTATAATTCTCTTCTTCTATGCCCATGTTATATATTTTCAATTAATCTTAAAAAAAAAATTTATTTCTATTTTACCAACCCAACTAACTAATTCTATCAAAAATATATTTTAAAATAAAAATAAATATCATCTAATTAAAATTTTTTACTTAATAATAATTTAATAAAAATCAACCTATCATCACTACAAAACCAACCATTACACTAAATAAAAACCTTGCAAATCATTGTCCATCCCTTTCATAATCGTTTGTTTGGAACATAGACCGCAAATAGTTATAACATCCAACCAAACAACTAGTTGTCTGACATAGTCTATATGTGCCCATGTTATTGTGCGTACAAAAATAATATCATATTCTCTACGTGCCTATGCCCATGTTATTGTGCGTAAAAAAATAGATAATACTTTGGATATTTAATACTATTTACTTATATTAAGAAATAGGTTTATTGTTATGAGTTTATAATTTTCCAAAATAAAATTGGATAGGTTGGATAGTTTTAATAGGTAAATTAAATCTCAACCAATATCAATTTATTTATATAAAATATCAATGTTACATTTTTTAATTGATTTATAATTTTATTTAAAATAGTAATTATTATCATTATAAATGATAAAAGTAATTAATATATAAGTTAAATATATATACATTTTAAAAAAACATATTATAAATATTTTTATTATGGAAATTCAATCTCACTTTATCATAGACACTCTTAATTTATAATTAGGTTTTGTTATAATACTATGGTTTATCAATACCATATAGTCAAAAAATCACAACATATTTCATATGGCACTTGTTCATATGACAATTTTTTATTAATGAATTTCATTAATAATACAGAAAATGCATAATTACTTTTGAAATAAGTCTTAGTTTTTTTGTTTTTGTATGTTATTAAGAATATTTTAGAATATTATATGAATATTAAATCCCTATCATCCACCTAATAATTATTAATAATTAAATTAAAATTCTGGAAACTTTATTCTAAAATATACATACACATATTTTTTTATTGAGAATATATTTATAATTAATTATAATATAAAAAATAAGTTAAATAATATAAAAGAGAAAATATTTATTAAAATCAGTTTAATTTTTAACTAAAACTATTTATACTTAAGTGAGAAAAAAGGTGTCATAAAAAACTACACTATAAAAGAAAATTAAGTTTAGATAATAATGTGTTGTGTTTTGGAAAATCAAAATTATGTCTCTGTATTGATTATTGTAAAGAAAAAAATTAACATTGAACAAATTCTCAAGAGTTTCATAATCAAAAAATAGTTAGACAATTCGTAAAATATCATGTAATGAAAGAATTTCTCACGTTGAATTTCTCATATTTGTTACACTAAGAAGATTAAAAATGAAAAACATTTTTTTAAACTATTTGGATATAAGTAAATTATATTTTAATTTGTCATATTATTAACTTTCTTAATCTTCTAACTCATCAAAAATATTGTTATCTTGAAACACTTTTATTAATATATTTTTTTAAGCACAAAAATAGAACTTTATAGTATTTTTTTTTTTACTTAAAATTCAATAAGCCAAATTTAATAATAGAAATTAATCATCATTATTATTATCAATCATTTTATAAATATTTAAATTAAATAAATCAATACTTTATTTTATTTTAATTATTTAAATGGATAAATAAAAAATAAATAAATAAAAACTAAATTGTTTATAAAATGTGAATAATTTTTTGACTTTATTCTATGTTAAATGGTTTGTATTAATAATATATAATTTTTTATTTTTAAAGTAGCACAGTCATCAACTTAAAAAATTATTAAATATCCAAATCCATTATAAACAACAAAACACTTACTCCATCAAACATACATCAAAATTAAATAACTAATTTTCTTTTTAAATTAAGCATTTAACCTGAGTCACTTACTCCATCAAACATAAATAGCTAATTTTTTTTTTTAAAGTTATGCATTTAACGAGAGTCATGATGGAGGATAACCAATAACGCGATACACATGGTAGTAGCTATTCACGAAAAGGATGTCCATGCACCAAACAAGTTTTAAGCATAATTAAGTCACATATAATATTTACAAGGTGAAGTCACTACTACCACTTTGAATTCCTATTGAAGCAAGCAATGACGACCAATAGTTATCATCTTTCACCTTTCCATTTATATTAACAACGAAATATTTAAATTTGTTCAAAGTACAAAATAGAAGAAATTTTACATGTACATATTTAGGAAATTCAAATCACGATTAAGATTATCAACTAAAGAAATATAATCTCAAATAACAAAATGCATAGGTTCATTGTGAGGAAATTATAAATTCAAATTAATATATATATATATATATATATATATATATATATATATATATATATATAATTTTCTTATAACATATAGAAAATCTCATATCTTAATTTAATGTTTAATTATTTTTATATGTGGGGTAGATTATTATAATTTAGTTGTTAAGGAAAATTACTTTATTTGATATAAATTGGTGGTGGTGGTACTTAAGGGGCAGGTTTTCATTTGTTCTAGTGCGGTGCGAGATGTTTTTACTGTTATCACTGTCTTAAGCGTATTTTTGTTAGATCTAGATCGTTAACTTGTTTTCTTATGTTTATGTTTGAGAAAAACAAACTCTTAACCAAAAAAAAAATTTAAAACATAATACAGAGTCATCTAATATTTAGCTTCTAACCTTAAAACTAAATTATTATTATTATTATTATACATACAAAATAAAATTAATAATTAAGTTGGTTAAATATTCGAATCTATCATCACATTACAATGATCGATGAAGATATAGGTTGAAGTGGAGATCTACATAAGAAGCCCTAGCGATGGCGGCTGTGGGTTATCTCTGGTTCTCGAGGGCGGTTTGGGATGGTTAGTATACAGACATTGAACTCCTGCTGGCAGCTAGTAGCTACTTAGCTTACGGCTGAGTTACGGTTACTTGCAGTCTGGCGGTCCGCTCCTATCGAGCTTCCCAACGACGCAATACTGCCTTTGGTCTGACCTTCACGGGTTTCACCATTCACTATCTGGGCACTTGTGCACTTGTGGTGACAGGGAACGCACTGAATCTTCATATTTTATCTCAACAACTCATTGGTATCTGGTTTGATATCTAGCGAGCCCTTATGGTGGGATTCGCATTACTGTTTCTGTCAGCTAGTTTCTGGGGCCTCCTTAGACCTGGGTCGATCTCTGTTCACCCCTTCACGGACAAGATGAGCGCTTATGAAAAGGAGGTCAATTATTCTGATGACCCTTTGGTGGGAGTGGACATTTGGGGGCATAATGACAAGGCAGAGGGCGAGGAGATGGTTGATATGGTCCCCGCACCGATTGACCCAGAACTTATTAGTGCACCACCGGTCTCTTTGGCTTGTTGTTCATCATCTATTGGAGAGGAACTAGACCCCCTTATTTTCACTACCCCGTCGCCCACTGTCAACAGTCTATGGGGTACTCAGACGTCGTTTTTACCCTACAGTATCGAGGTAGACTTGGTGACCTCGGCGCCTATCGGGGATGATGCTTTGACTTTCATTGGCGCAACGACACAAAACTTTGAACAGCTGAACATTGGTGAAGTTGTGCCCCCTTTCTCTGCTGGGGGGAGTGTTCCGTTACCTGCCTCTGGAGTATTCGTTAATGTCCCTGCTGACACTCAGGCTGGGGACTCAGTCATTGCTACATCTGAATCAGAGGATTCTAGTGATCTTGATCCTGCACGGGGTAATCTACACAAGGGGAGGAAGCAACGCTCGAAAAAAAACAAACACAACAGAAATGCAAATTTTGGGCGTGATAGAGGTATGGACGATCTATTGCAAACTGTAGCCATAATGTTAGTTGGAAAGGTCCAGGGTCGCAAGTATACCACCGCACGACTCAAGCAATGGACTGCAGAGATTTGGGGGGGGGGGGGGTGTTGGAGACTCTCCCGGACATTTCACTTCTTACCAGGGGCTGGTTTACTCTCTCTTTTTCTTTACCGACTCAGGTTGACTAGGTACTCAACCAGTATTGGCACATTGAGATGCAATCGGTACTCCTGAAAATATGGTCCCCACTATTTGATCCGAACAAGGAGAATGTTGGGGCTGGACCCATTTGGATGCACCTACCTCGTTTACCTGTTCAGTTATGGAATGATACAACCCTGCGCAACATTGGAGAGGATTTTGGTCATTACTTGGACCATGATAAATCTTACCTTGTTACTGGAAATAAGGTTGTGGCTCGCATCCTTATTTTTCTAGACACTCACGACAGATTGCATGACAACTAAAACATGTTTTTTGAAGGTATGGTGTGGCAATAGATGCTGGACTATGAGGGTGCCCTGTTTAGATGTAGGAAATGTCACGAGGTGGGGCACCTGTTTAAAGAATGCCCACTCATGGGAGCTTCTATCTCGTGCAAAAAGTCAGTAACTCATGCTGCTACTCAGACTAACCCTTTTTCTCCCAGGATGCAGACCGATGAAGGTCCACACGGTGATGCAGAGATGTAGACAGAGCCGCTGCTTCCACACTGGCCAATTACTCAGGCTAGGACTCATCTTGCGTTGGCACCTTCCCCTCCGATTCGATCCTTGACGGTGATGGGTACCTCTCTTACTCCTGTCTCCCTACATGTTTCGATTACTCCTTTTTCATCTCCTTCTACATTGCAATCTGAGCATATTTACCCCTCTCTTAGTTGTATCATTACATCTACTCCCCCTTCCATCTCGCCCACCATTTCCCATAACTCTGTGAATCTGGCTTGTAATACCTCTTATCCTTCCTCAGACTCATCCTCATATAGACATTCTTACTTCCTTCGATCTATATCCCATTTGACCCCCCCAACTGCACTGGGTATTGGATCAGGACCGAGCACAAATCCTTCTAGGGCTCGTGGTAGACCATCGGAGTTGGCTAAGGACATCAAACGGGAAAACTTAGAAGTGGAAGTGAGCACTCAATCCTCCATCATCAGGGTTCTTAGAGCAAGAAAACCCAAATGTGGGGTATCCCAATGATTTGTCTCACTTTTAACTGCAGGGGTCTCGCCAACCCCGTTAAAAGACTAGAGTTGAAGGACCTTCTCCACAAATTTCCGGTTGATGCACTCTTCCTACAAGAGACTTTGGGGGAGGGCACAGCTATACTCACTATTCTTGCTATGATTTTTGCCCTTTGGACTTTCATTACCTTGGATTCGCGGGGAAGATCCGGGGGCTGTGTGTTGGGCATTAACAATCGAACTACTCGAATGATCAACTGTTGGGGCAGAGAGGGTACTATTGGTATGGAGATCCAATTTGGGGATCTAGCATTCCCTATAACATTGATCAATGTTTATGGGCCATGCGCTAACAGAGAAGTGTTATGGAATGCACTGATGAGTAGTTCGATTCTAAATGGCCCGCACATCATTATGGGCGGTGACCTAAATTTATCGATGGGCTTATCTGAATGCTGGGTTATGCATGATGTCCCGGACCAGCTATCTGAATATTTTTCCTCTCTACTAGAATCAGCTGACCTCATGGACCTCCATATGCCTAATATTAAACCCACCTGGAGGAATAAAAGAATGACTGTTGCAGGCTTGGCTAGAAGGCTTGATAGGTTCCTTATTAAACAACAACTTCTTAATCAGATGGATACCACTAGAAAATGGGTTGGTAAGGGTGGTATATCGGATCATTCACCTGTCTACTTGGAATTTGTGGTTGGCTCCCTTTGATCTCGCCCTCCCTTCAAGTTTAATTCCAGATGGCTCCTAGAATAGGATTATGACGGCAACAAAACTTAAAGTCGCCCCTAAGGAGAGCTGGTCTACTGTAGTCGCTCTGTCAGCATTTCCTTTTCATTAACTTAGTTTACCACCACATGGCCTTCTTTCTCTTCCTCGGAATTTTATTTATCAAATTCGTGGAATTTGATAAATAACATTATCAACAACCTTTGAAATTTAATTTATATCTCCGAACCTTATATTAATACCCAACGCTTTTTAAACAAATGGCTTTGTAATAACCCTTTGGCTACGGGCCCCACATCTATAATCAATGGTCCATTCAAATTCACGCACCGTACCTTGGTTATCCTTCGCGCATCTTCCTCATACGACCACCGTCCGATGGCTCCCCTCCAGATCGACGGCGCTCAACAATATCGCGCGGCCTCCTTGGTCGAACGTTAACGTGCGATGGCAACGTGAAAAGGCGGTTTTGGAACTTCGCCCAACAACACGTGTCGACTGTTCTATGGAATCGCTCGCAATTGGAGAATAC
Organism: Pinus albicaulis; assembly: GCA_034641835.2. Taxonomy (NCBI): domain Eukaryota; kingdom Viridiplantae; phylum Streptophyta; class Pinopsida; order Pinales; family Pinaceae; genus Pinus; species Pinus albicaulis. The sequence continues at coordinate 26,651 of JAXQQM020082918.1, forward strand.
CGCTTGCTCCACAAAAGTGGTGCGATATGGGCAATAAGGGTTTACTAATCCACTCACGGTTTTGAAATAGTATTGAACCAAAGGTTAAGTCGGGTTACGCTATCCCCGGTATTCACTAACTCAGGTCAGGATTTCGATAGTAAAACAAATTTATCTCGTTATTAAGCGGGAATTCTATTATCATTTAAACAGAGTTCACGACCACAGTTTCTCTACACAGGCCTCGCCTGCAGGTGGGATTAATTCAACAGGGTCTGTTCGGATAATTCAAGAGAAATAGTAGACAGCAGGATGTGGAGACTTTACAACAGTTATGTTCAGAAATTATACACAGACAGAGTTCAATCGCCTCACAGTTAAACAAATTTCCTCACAAATACCAATTCAAGACAGTTGATAATCAACAGGAACTGAAATTCATTCAACTGGAAGCAATTGCTTAACACAAAATTTTATTGCAGAAATCTCTCTCTCTTCTCTTTTTTTTCAATACATCTAAGGGATACAATTTATATACATTACAATGTGTCTCTTCGGTTCCTATGTGAGGACCGTTTAGAAAATCAAAAGCCTAATTACAATAATTCAACTAACTGAAACATGACAGATGGACCGAATCTAACTATTGGACTTCTACAATTTCTAACTAATCTAAATGAAGCAGTCAGCTGAGGTATTGACACCTAGCTATTACAATTCAAATGTTTTCGAACCCTCCTAGCCACAGCATGTGGACAAAACCTCCTACATTGATGGCTAGTGTCTAATGCCCCTGCATTAGACTCCCGAGGGAAATTTTCTTCATGGGCTCCTGTCCATGAGCTCTTCCACTAATCTGCCTATCTTCTGCAACATTCCTTCAATCATCCAAGTGGCATCTTCCTCTGGCTTGTCCTTCCATTTCATCAAGTACTGAAAGTACTCTTGTCCTCTGGTCTTCCTGAACACTCTTTTGTCCAATATCTTCTCTGGTTGCAATGGTTGTGCTGGAGGTAGCTGCTCCTTCCACTCAATCTGTCCCTTGTCTGCTGATCTTTCTTCTTGACCATCATCTTCATACTTGTACAAATCTGCAACATTAAAAATGGGAGATATTCCAACATCAGGTGGCAATTCAATCTCATAAGCATTTGCAGAAAACTTTCTAAGTATCTTGCATGGCCCAATATTTTTGAACTTCAATTTATTATACTGCTTCTTTGGGAACCTCTCCTTTCTCAAGTGTGCCAAAACTAAGTCTCCTACTTCAAAATGAACTTTTTTTCTGCCCAAGTCTGCTCTGTTTTTGTATTTGATGTTGTTGTCTTGTAGTTGTTGTTTCACTTGTTCATGTATGGCCTGGATCTCTGAAGCAAATTCTTCACCATCTGCACTCCTTAACTCTGCTCTTCCCAGATTTCTTAATTCTGATATTCCTCTGGGATGCATTCCATAAACAATATGAAATGGACTGTGCCCTGTGCTTCTGTTTGGTGAACCATTATATGCATATTCTGCCTGGGGAAAAATATGATCCCACTGCTTGGGATGTTCTCCTGCAAGACTCCTCAACAAATTTCCCAGACTCCTATTCACTACCTCGGTTTGTCCATCAGTCTGAGGATGATAAGCTGAGCTGAAACTTAGCTTGGTACCAAGTTTCTTCCATAGTGACCTCCAAAAGTGCCCTACAAATCTGGTGTCTCTGTCAGAAACAATGCTCTTGGGCAACCCATGCAATCTAACAACTTCTTTGAAAAACAAGTTAGCAACATGGGTGGCATCACTAGTTTTATAGCATGGAATAAAATGTGCCATTTTGGAGAATATGTCCACTACAACAAAGACTGCATCATTCCCTCTCTGAGTCTTGGGCAATCCTAGAACAAAATCCATACTCACCATGTCCCAAGGCCTGTCTGGAATAGGCAAGGGAGTGTACAATCCTGCATTCTGGCTCCTTCCTTTGGCATATTGACAGATTTTGCAAATTTTCACAAACTTATCCACTTCTGCTCTCATATTGGGCCAATAATAGAAGTGACTCAGCTGCTCATAAGTTTTGTCAGTACCAAAGTGTCCAACAAGTCCACCACTATGCTTCTCCTTGATCAAATTTTCTCTCATGGAACATTTTGGTACACATAGTTGGTTTCTTCTGAATAGTAAGTCCTCCTGCAAGAAATAATCCAGCCACTGGCTTCTATCTGTTAGAACAGGGTTACAACATGCCTCAAATGCTTCCTTAAAATCTGAATCTGTTTTGTACAATTCTTTGAGAAAATCAAACCCTACAACTTCAAAATTAGTTTCTTGAACAAGCATGTGCCTCCTACTCAAAGCATCAACTACTTTATTTGCTTGGCCACTTATGTGTTTCAAAACAAAATTAAAACCTTGGAGATACTCAACCCATTTGGCATGCTTATGATTCAACTTGGGCTGCTGTACAATATACTTCAAAGCATGATTATCAGAATATAATACAAATTCCTTGGACATCAAATAATGTCTCCACTTTTGCAATGCCTGAACAATTGCATAGAATTACTTCTCATAAGAGGAATAATTTCTTCTGGTGTCATTTAGCTTCTCACTGAAATAGGCTATAGGCCTATCATCCTGACTCAACACAGCTCCAATGGCCTCTCCACTGGCATCACACTTTACTTGAAATGGTTTAGCAAAATCAGGCAGGATCAAAACAGGCTTATCTGTTATCTTTTGCTTCAAAACTTTAAAGTTTCTTTCTACTTCAGCAGTCCACTTAAATGGTTGTTTGCTCTTCTTTATTGTCTCAATGATGGGTGCATTAATCTTACTGAATTTTCTTATAAATTTCCTGTAAAAACTGGCAAGTCCATGGAAACTTCTTACCTCAAAAACATTTCTGGGTGAAGGCCACTCCACAATTGCCTTAACCTTTTCTGGGTCCATCTTCAATCCTTCTGCAGAAACAACAAAACCCAAATACACCAACTCTTCCTTCATGAATGAGCATTTCTTTAAATTTATCAGCAGTTTCTCTTGGTGCAGCTTTTTCAAGACATGATTAAGATGCCTTAAATGTTCTTCTTTAGTTCTACTGAAAACTAATATATCATCCAAATATACTATCACAAATTTACCAATGAATTCCTTCAATACTTCATTCATAAGTCTCATAAAAGTGCTAGGTGCATTTGAAAACCCAAAAGGCATTACCATCCATTCATACAGTCCTTCATTTGTTTTAAAGGCAGTTTTCCACTCATCACCCTCTCTTATTCTAATCTGATGGTATCCACTTTTTAAATCTATCTTTGAGAAATATTTAGCACCACTCAAACAGTCCATCAAATCCTCAACTCTGGGCAAAGGGAATCTATACCTGATTGTGATCTTATTGATTGCTCTGGAATCAGTACACATCCTCCAACCTCCATCTTTCTTTGGGCTCAATACTGCTGGTACTGCACATGGACTCAAAATTTCTCTGATCAGCCCCTTGTCCACCAATTCCTGTACTTGTCTCCTGATTTCCTCATTTTCCTTGGGAGTCATTCTGTAGGCTGCCTTATTTGGCAGATTTGAACCAGGGATAAAATCTATCTGATGGCTGATATTTCTCACAGGTGGCAGCTCATCAGGTAAATCATCCACAATAATGTCACAATAATTGTCTAACATCTCTTGGATTTCTATTGGCAAATCAGAAATCTTTGTAGAAGTAAGAACTACCTTAGGTTTGCAAACTAAAGCAAAACTTACCTCTTCTTCTTCTATTTGCTGCAGATATTCCTTCCCGCTCAGCAACAAGGTCTTTGGATCAATCACTCTGCTGGATGGCTCTCCTTCTTCCATGGGTATCAATGTATGGTGTACCCCATCTTTGAAGAACTTGTAAGTGTTCTTCTTACCATCATGCACTGCTGCTATGTCAAACTGCCAAGGTCTACCCAGCAGTATATGACACACATCCATGGGCGTTACATCACACAGGACCTTATCTGTGTATTTTCCCATTTGCAGCTCTATCTCACACTGTTATTTTACAACTAGTTGGTGCCCTTTATGCAGCCAGGACACCCTGTAGGGAGTTGGATGCTCCCTTGTCTTCAACTTCAACTTCTCTATCACCTCAGTGGAAACTAGATTGTCTATGCTACCACTATCAATGACTAGCTGGCAGAATTTCCCTTGGAATTTGCATATGCTCCTAAGCAAAGTCTTCCTTTGTGCAGGCTCAGTGACCTCTTTGGTTTGCTTCAACAGGACTTTATTAACCACCAAGGACTCTCCCCTCTCTAGTAGAATTTCTTCTTCAATTTCTGCCTCTTCTCCAGCCTAGGCAACAACAGCATTTCTTGGACCAGCACCCACATTCTCTGGACACTCATAGTGCTTATGTCCCACTTGCTGACATCTATAGCACCTCAACTCTCTACCCCTGCCTCTGTCTCTGCCTCCTCTTCCTTTTCCTCTGTAAGAACCCCTTCTGCCCCTTGCATCATCCTCTGTAGATGCATTCTGAGGTGAGCTACTGTTAGCTCCATCCCTGGGTGTAGTAGGCTTTCCTCTACCACCTTGACTTCCCTTTCCACGGAAAGTACCTCTCTTCTTGGCAGACTGTTTCCTCAGGAGTTTCTCCTCTGCTTTCAAGGCCATCTGATAGGCCTCTTCCACTGTCTTAGGAGACAGGAGACCAATCTCATCTTGGATCTCCAGCTTGAGACCATTCACATATCTGGCAGTCTTCTCTGGTGTGTCTTGAAATTGCCCAGCTCTTATGCTTACTCTATAGAATTCTTCTGTGTATTCCTTTACTGTCAGCAACCTCTGTCTCAGGTTCTGCATTTGCCTAAACAATGTTAGCTGATAATCACTAGGCAAGAATTTACCTTTTAATTTAGCCATCATTATGGTCCATCTCTTGATAGGTTGCTTGCCAACTCTCCTCCTTTCTGCCTGCACTCCATCCCACCAGAGTGCAGCATGTCCTTTCAGCCTTGTCACTGCAAACTTGACCTTTTTATCTTCAATTATTTCTTCATAGTTGAAGCACTTGTTCATTTCATTTATCCAATCTACCAGCTCCTCTGGATTTAATCCTCCTGCAAAATTTGATACTTCAATCTTGGGCTTAACTGCAGATCCCAGAACAGTTCTGAGGAGCCTCAAGTCAGGAGGAATCTCAACATTTTCTTCCGCTTCTTCTATTTCAGGTTCACTGATGTCTTCAGGACGGTGTCAAGCCTTTGGTCCACATGGAATCCATTCTGGACCCGAACCTCTGCAAAATATCCAACACTTCTGCGTTGGCAACAGGTCTCCTTCTGCCAGCACCTCTACCAACTCGGATTGCCACGTCAGCTCTCTGCAAAAACAACTAAAAAACAACAGCTCTGATACCACAAATGACGGCAACGAAACTGAAAGTCGGCCCCTAAGGAGATCTGGTCTACTGTAGTCGCTCTGTCAGCATTTCCTTTCCATTAACTTAGCTTACCTCCACGTGGCCTCCCACATAATTTCTGTAAATTTATTTATCAATTTCAGAGAAATTGATAAATAACACCTTCAGCGAACTTTGAATTAAATTATATCCCCGAATTTTATATTCTTTCGCCAAACCTTATAATCAAGGTTTAACCCTTCGAAACTTCATATTAATACCCGGTGCTTTTTTTAAACAAACAACCTTAGGCCCCCGGCCCACATATATAATCAATGGTCCAATCAAACACACGCACTGTACCTTGGTTATCCTTTGCGCTACTTCCGAAAGCGACCACCGTTCGATGGCTTCCTCCCAGATCGAGGACGTTCAACGATATCGCGCGACCTCCTTGGTCGAATGTTAACGTGCGATGGCGCGCAGTGAGAGCAGTTTCAGGGGTCCCGCCTTTGACACGTGTCGAGCACTCAATGGAATCGCTCTGAATTTGAAAATACTGCTTACTCCTCAAAAGCGGTGCGATATGGGCAATCTGGTTTCGAAATCCACTCCCGGGTTTGGAATAGTGACTAACCAAAGTTAATTCGGGGTTGCGCAATCCTTCTTATTCAGTTAACTCAGGTCTATCCTCGGTAGGGTTTCCAATTAACAATAAACAAATGTAATTCTCTTCCGACGAGATTTTCACTACCATTAGGATAGATTTAGTCGACCATAATTTTACGCAGACTTCTTCTATGAGTGGAAATTTATTCGACAGAGCCTGTTCGAACAATTTTGAGAGAAGCAATAGACAGAGAGATGCAGAAACTGTGCAACAGTTCAATTCAAAAATTATGTACACAGAGAGTTCAATCGCCTCATAGTTAAACAAATTTCCTCACAAGTATCAATTCGAGACAAATTGAAAATCAACGGGAACTGAAATTTATTCAACCGGAAGCAATTGCTTAACACACAATCTTTTATTGCAGAAATCTCCTCTCCTCTCTCAATGCATCCGAGGGATACAATTTATATACATTACAATGTGTCTCTTCGGTTCCTCTGTGAGGACCGTTTAGAAAATCAAAAGCCTAATTACAATATTTCAACTAACTGAAACATGACAGATGGATCGAATCTAACTATTCGACTTCTACAAATTCTAACTAATATAAATGAAACAGTCAACTGAGGTATTGACACCTATCTATTACAGTTCAAATTTTTTCTAACCCTCCTAGCCACAACCTGTGGACAAAACCTCCTACATTGTCAAGCTAGTGTCTAATGCCCTTGCATCAATTTAGCATGAGAGAGTAGCGTGCATGTTCTTTTGAATGAGCAAGAGAGAATGCCTTGTGAAATGTCCATTTTGTAGATGTATAAAGTTCATTTCATGACAAGGGAGAGAAAGTGATCCTCTAAAGGAAAAGTAAAAATACTAATCTAGTGGAGTCACACACATATAAACAAGAAATAATCATTAAGCATCAAGAAAATTAGTTCACATAGATGAAACGATCATTAAATCATCACAACACATGTCCAACAAGTTTAGCACCAAAGTCACCAAAATAGTTCAGTTATTTTAATACGTATGAAAGCCAACATAAATAAAAAACATTAGATGAATAGTCTCAAAACATCCATGATTCATGCATGAAAATGTGTTGACCAAATGGCTTCAAGTATTAAGAAAAAGTTCCAAGATACATAATTACAATGAACATCAATAGCTCCAATAGTGGACCATTATAGCCACTACTTTGTCCCCAAAAGTAATATCTCTATCTATTTAATGCCTTACAGGAGAAGCCAAGGTTAAAAGTGCTTTTTTTGAGTAATGAGGCTCCTTCTATAACTTGAGGCATGAAATGTAATATCCTCATGATTCTTGACTTTCCAACTTCTAATGACCTTTGGACTTCTATAATATCTTGAACTTCCAAATTATGAAATTTGCAATTACATATGACTCCTGTCCCATTACATGTATTTTGGAATTATTCACGTGGATATTTTGTCCATACATGACTCTTGGGATTCTACTTCTTTTTATTTACAATAATTAAATCACTATGTCATAATTTTCGCATCATCATGTGATGAGGACATGACAAGTCACTATCATTGATGACTTGGGCTCATAGTAAATGATGACATGGAATTTCTTCGATAGGTGACAAGGTTGCCACTTGTGTCTTCGATCTTGCATGAAAATTTCATGTTTTTTATGTATTGATCCTCCAATGGGTATTTTATCTCATGGAGTATTTCGGGTTGCATAAATAATCAATATTTCAATTTGTTCTTCATTCTTGAATGCTTCCTTTAACTTCCCTTTTCACCCGACTTCTTCATGCATCCTTGCCATTCCTTTTAAAATAATTGCAACTAAAATCACTCATGGAAAGAAAAAATCATCCTGAAAATATCCTATCCTAACATTTTTCATGCAAGTTTTATGTCCATGAATAAATAGTGCACTTAGGAAGAACAAGGAGAACTTCTGGGTGCAAAGGTAGACTTTGAAAGGTTCAAGGGTGGAAGCTTCTAGGATTTGTGGTGCACTCAAGAGGTCAAAGGAGGGTGCAAGGCATATTTTCGAAGGAAGAAGGAAGAGAATTAAAGCTTCCCAAGTGCATTGTGCACTTAAGGGAGACATGGATGACGTAGGGCACACTTTAAAAAGATGAAGGAATGAGGCTTCGGGGCTTCGTGGTGCACTCATGTGCTTAAGATATTCAATGATAAAGGATAAATGGGTTAGGATTCATTCTTTCCAAGTACGACATGTGCTCAAGAGGGTCAAGGAGGGCGTATGGAACATTGTTGAAGGTTGAAAGAGTCATGATGATGCTTTGATGATGCACCATGAGCTCAACAAGGAGAAAGGCATTATTTAAGGGTGTAGTTTGGAACAGGCAAGGGGAATGAGGCTTAGAAGTGCAATATGCACTCTTGGAGGGTGAAATTATCACTTACGAATAGAAAATGAGTCTCTATCAAGGCTTAAGAGTGTGCCATGCACTCCTAGCCTTAATGGGTTAACTTATGCAAACAAAATTTGTCTAAGTCTGGAAGATAGAATAGAGGTGAACACAATGAGTCTAGACATGAAATCAAGTGAAACACATACAAAATCATCAATAAGACTTAGAAATACTTGTACAATGAAAAATAAACATCAAAACACTAGTTTTCAAACACTCCTGAAGTAAAACGAACAAAGTGTGTGCGATTGTGACCAAAGGTGTCATTTAAAAAAAAAAAAAGGTGTTATTACCATGAAGTGCACTAGAGATGTTATAAAAAATGCGACAACACTTAAGAATGATAAAGAGGCCTTGAAACATGTAGAATGAGTTAAAATGACACTTGACGACCAAAGCGACACTTGATGTGACAGTTAGGTAGGATCCAAAATTTGAATGTAGTGAAATTTTGGAGGGTGTTGTAGCAGCAACAACATAATGTACTATAACATCACAACACTCCTTTGTGTATGATCTCTAAGATGATGATATTTGATGTATATATGCTTGGAACTATCATAAAATATTGGTTTCTTAGAGAGTTTTATGCAATTCTGATTATCATAGTGGATCAATGTAGGATCCATTCCCTTATTGAAGAGTCCTACCAAGATCTTCCTCATCCAAATAGCCTCGCATGTTTCCTGACTAACAACCATATACCCAACCTCTGCTGAACTAAGTGTAACTGATATTTTATTCCTACTATATAAAGAAACTACAACTAACCCACTAATAAAGACTTCTCCTGAAGTCCTCCTGCAATCTAAGGGACTCCCTGCCTAATCTGCATTTGTGAAGCCTTGAAGATTCACTGCATCAATGTGTATGTACCACAATCCATATTCTATTATGCCTATGAGGTATCTTAAAAAATTATTTGCTACTTTCGAATGGACCTTGGTAGGATCCACCATAAAATTACCCAATCGGTTCAATAAAAAAAAATATCAGGCCTTCTGTTCACCAAGTACATCAAGGATCCAATCAAATTTCTATAGCTTTCACCATCTACTTCATGTGCTATGGAGGCATCCTCCTTCCTCCAGTTAGAACCTATAGGAGTATCCATCGGTTTTCAATATTGCATTTGGAATCTCTAAAGGATATAAGAGGTGTATTTCCACTGTCCAACAAATATCTCTCCATCACCATGGCAAACCTCCAAACTAAAGAAATAGTGCATCATTCCCATATCCTTCATTTTGAAATCTCTTGCAAGGTCATCCCGGAAATCCTAGATCAAAATGTCATCTCCTATCAGAATCAAAGCATTCACATAGAGAAATAAGATGATAAGACTTCCATCTATCTCAGTATAGATTGGCATCTACCTCACTCTTAGTGAAACCCAATCCTCTAAGATAAGTATCAATGCAAGTGTACCATGTATAAGGTGGCTGCTTGATCCCATAAATATCTCTCTTCAGCCTACACACGTGTGTCTCTACTAAAGGTCTCGAATCAATCCTGTTACTCTATGTAGATCTCCTCCTCAACCACTCCAATGAGGAAATTCATCTTAACATCCATTTGGTTGATCTTCCACCCTATTTGTGCTTCCAATGCAAGTATGGTCCTGATAAATGATTACCTCGACACTGGGAAAAGGGCTTCCTCATAATATTTCCCCTCAATCTATGAGAATCCCTTGGCCACAAACCTAGTCTTGTACTTTTGAACGCTACCATCTACTACATGCCTCACTTTATACAACCACTTGGAGCCAATAACATATTTTTTCTTAGGTCTAGGCACAACCTCCCAAGCATCATTTTCAATGATGGATTCATACTAATCCACCATGGAATACACCCATACCTACTGGGAATAAGCCTCTTAAAAATAATATGGCTCAAAATATATCATCTTTGTGATGAGATCCATGTATCCTGTGTATCTATCTTGCGATCTGCATCATCTGTGTGAGGAAATCAAAATTCCAACCTACTCCTCATATTCCCGCACCAGTATGTTAATCAACCTAGTCCTCTTCCTCCCTTATCTAAGAGTCATTGTGTGAGTGGCTACCTCCACTCGAACTTCCCTTTGATCCTCATCATGTGGCTACTCCATATCATCCTCCTGGAATACTCTCTTTCCCTTAGGCAAGGACTGGCTATGTGAATCTGATTGAGGCTCCTCTTTGGGAGCTATAAGCTCCTCTTCTAGTCATAATATCAACTCTCTCTCTAGAGAAATACTCATGGATTTCTCCTCATCAAATATCACATCCATTCTCAAAATAGAATTTTTGAGAGAGGGAATGTACACCCTATAAACATGTGATGTCTCAATATATCTATAAATATCCCCCTCTCTACAATAGGCTTCAAATTCTTCTTGTCCTCTTTGGATGCATGAGAATACACCATGGATCCAAAAATGTGAAAGTGGGAGACACTTGGCTTCCTCCAGTGAAATCCTCCTCAAGTGTAATCATCACAAGAACTTTGCAAGGACTCCTATTCAGCAAGTACACAGTTTTGTTACATACATATGCCCACAAGAATAAGGGAAACCCCTGATCATGCAACATGGCTCTATAAGCCCTAACAATACTCCTATTCTTCCTCTCTGAAACCCCATTTTTTTGAGGATTATGGGTTGCAATCAAATCCCTCCTAATCCCATCCTTGGCACATAAATATCCAAAGGAATTAGAAATATACTCTTCTCCATTATCACTCCTCAAGGACTTGATTTTCTTCCCCGTCTCCTTTTCAACTAAGGCCTTGAATTCCAAAAGCTTGGAATAGAACTCATATTTCTTGTTCATGAAACAAATACAACACTTACAGGAAAAATCATCAATGTATATCACAAAATATTTGTTCTTACCGAGTGAATCTGTAGAGAAGGGGCCACAAACATTAGTATGAACTCTCTCCAGAATAGCTCCAACTCCGCTATCTCAACCTTGAAAGGAGGATTTGACATATTTTCCAAGAGTGAAACCCCTACACACATCATGCTTCACAAGGGTGCTCTAAGGTATTCCAGTGGTGATATTCTTGAGTATCTTCAAAGCTCCATGATGTAGATTCCCCATGTGCTTGTGCCAAAGCTCTCCAACATCTCGACCCTGAACAAACTTTGCCTTACTGCTCAAGGCTGCACATGCATCCACCTCCAACTTGTAGAGGTTTTTGATCCTGAAACCAATTTTCCTAACTTGAACTAAGGCATAATTCTTGAGGTAGGCCTTCCCCTTGTTGAATACTACATCATAACTTTTGTAATCAAGGACTGCTATGAAGACAAGGTTTTTCTTCAATCCTAGGACATACATCACTTTTTTGAGACGGTGGGGGGGGGGGTGTGGGGGGACTAGAATCCCTCTTAAAGCTTACTATCCCACCTCCTTTGGTCATATATATTACATCATCTCCAAGGTCGATATGAAATTGTGTGTGCTTTTCCTCCAAGCCGTTGAAGAACAATTTATTCCCTGTCATGTGGAATGAAGCCCGTGAGTCAATATACCACATATTACCTTGAAATGAGCTTGTCATGCAAGATATTAGATAGAAATTAAATTCAAATAATGAATAGAGTGCTTCTCCTCCTCTTGTTGTTGCAACATGCTTGTTGGATTGCTCTGTTGGACATTTTGTAGCATAATGCCTAAATTCATGACAATGAAAACACTTAATTTTGCTAAGATCCTTATTTTCTTGCTTCCATTATGATTATATTCATACTTTCCTTGGGACTTCTTTCCCTTGGATTTATTCCATTTTCTATCCAAAGCAAGGCTCTCCTCCTCATAAGCTATATCTGAGACTCCATCTCTTTTGTTCCCCATTATCTCTTCCTGCACAAGATTTGACCATAGTCTCTCCATTCAGGGAGCTTATAGTTGTCATTCATAGCATCATGTAAATTATGCCAAGATTTTGGAAGTCCAAGAAGAGCTAGGATCACTATCTCTAATGATGGAACTATCTCACCAAAACCTCCAAGTTCATTCCCATTTGAATGCTCCCCAATTTATTTTTCAAAGCAAGTTTTATGGCATCACTAATGATTTCGAAAAGATTAGTAAGGTCCTTCCACATTTGTAATGTTGTCCCCTTCCCATGAAAATTTGGAACAATATGGTCTCTAACTCCTAGGATCATCCTCCTATCTTTGGCAGTATCCTTCCTCCATTGAGCTAGATGCTGAGCATATGAGGCAGGGGGTTTAGGAATTTTGATCTTGATGTATTCCAAAATTCCATCATCATCTAACACAACCTTCATCCCATCCGCCCATGCACAAAAATTCAAAGTTCCTTCTAGGGCATGATTTATCCTCAAACCATAGACTAACATGATTCCTACACTAATTGGTCTTCTCTTCAACTCACTTTCAATATTATCAAGGAACGAGGTATCTGTATTTTTTTCAACTCTGATACCATGTAGAAAATATTTGAAATATTGAAACTTCTAATGAGAGAAAACGAAATTGCAAAATGCACAAGATTTCTCTACCAAAATTATGTGGAAAGAAAACAATGAATAAAAACACAATTACACATAGAAATTTATTTGGGGAACCCAATTTGGAAAAACCCATCTTTCTTGTATTATCAACTAAGCATTTTGATCAATTAAAAGGAATATGTTTCAAGCTTGAAGCCCCTACAATACTAATCAACTCCTCACAAGAACTTCTCAACACTTATCCAAACAAAACTTCATGGAAGCTCTTATTTCCTTGCGTAATTTAGCTCGTAAAAATAGGACTTTCTCCTATTTCCTTGTGAAATTCCAAATATAAATTCATTTCTTCAATTCTCAAGCCTATACACAAAACCTATTGTACAATAAAGAATTACAATTGTGAATTCATCCATTCTCAATAGGAAATTCAAATTGCATGACCCACAGTGTTAATTTTAGTAGCTGCAACTAGTTAACTAAGAGTAAGTTGAGTTAAATGAAAGTCAAATACAAAAATAAACTCAAATATATCTCTATTATAGAAATAGATATCCGTTAAACGATTGACACTAGAGATAAATCAACTAGTTAGCTAATTTTAGCCATCAACTAGTCGTCCAAAACTCATTGAAATCTATCTAACTCGAATTAACTAACAAATAACTAGTGACAAGACACATCAAACATGCTAACTGACAACTGGCTCGAATTTATATGAGATTGAATTCTAATTTACTTCTTTTACTAAGGCACAAGTCAAAATAATCCGTTCCTTGCTACAATTTTAATATTGGTTAGAAGGAAAGGTTGGTCCCCATAGACTCAACCTCCTCCTCATCTACATGATAATTGACTAAGCCAATTGACAGTTCAAGAGCTTATTTGGACATATTATGAATCTCTGTATTAATCTCATGGAGAATGTGACAGAATGTGATGTGCTGAAAATAGTTGTGTCTTCAAGTATGTTAGCTAATAACGATTCCTTTCCCAAAAATATTACGTCTTCCTTTTGATTTTCCCAATTTAGAAAAAAACTTTAAATCACCTAATGATTGGACTACTTAAATAATAATGTGTATAATAAATTAAATTGGAATTTTAACATATTATATAAAATATTATTTTCTTATATACATATATTCTAGATGAACTTTTACTTTTTACCTACATTATTAAAATTAATTTGAAATGATATTAAACAAAATAAATCTTTTTGTTAGATAAAATGGATCCCTTACATCTAAATTATTTTATTAGCGACATTTTTTGAGGGAGAAATCAATATAAAAATCAAAGAATCATGTACATACAATAAAACATATTTTCAAAGTAAAATAACTTTCCCACTTTTGATAAAATGACATCTTTTAAATAAATGTTTTATCTTATCCTACATGAAATAATAATTTTGTGTGGAAAAAAGATGGGTCCACATAGTCCCCTCGCTAGGGACTATGTAAAATAACTATCCCACTTTTGATAAAATGACATCTTTTAAATAAATGTTTTATCTTATCCTACATGAAATAATAATTTTGTGTGGAAAAAAGATGGGTCCGCATAGTCAAATTGCATTGAGTTTGCATGTTTTTTCTATGTTTTTTCAATTTTAACAAAAGTTATAGGAAAATGCCTAATATTTTTATTTTCCCATAAGTTAAAAAAATAAATTTTTAATTGTCTGGAAATATTATTTCTAATTTTCGATTGACTGAGCGAGCTCTAATGGGACATAATTCCTTTGGTGGAAGAAATTTTATTTTCGGTATTTGTGAGTGCCTAACAATTCATTTAAAAAAAAACTATTTTTATGAAATGAAATGAAATTATATTTTAACGTCTACATGAATAAACATAGTCTATGGGACCAACAATTCCCTGTTATTCACCTTTTTCAATTCAATCCTTTTCTTATTCAAATTGATGAAGAGTTGGCCCAACCTTCCAACAATCCCCTTGCTGAAAAAGACAATGCCAAGAAAATGATGGTAACATATTCCCATAAGTTTCTCTAATGTCTTTGAACACATTACATTCCAAAATGTAATTCTTTTCCGATGCCACTTCCCTAGATGTGCAAAATGTACACACTTGTTCTTGCCAAGATTCTTTAGGAATTTTCCACTGTCATGTTTCACATCGAAGTTGATGCGAGTTGGTTCTTAATTGAGCAATAATAACCTTTTCCCTCTGTTATCACTCAAATAATTTCCCAAGGTTGTAATGAGTGTTCAAGAAATATTAGAGGTAACTATCAACCTACTTTTGAGATCAGGACCTAGCCTTCTTAATACTTAGAGAGGGATCTCTCTTTATGATTTAACTTTGTTGTTTTTAATTGATTTTAGGCTATTTATGTAAGATTGATTGGGTTTGATTTTGGTTTGGTGGTGGAATCACTGATTTAGATGGATATTTTTCTTCTCTACTTTTCCATTGGGCTATGGAGTCAAAATATCAAGAAAACATGACGGAATCAAGTTCTAAAGGAAGTGTTTACAGGGCAAGGTAGCTGAAAATCAGATCTTTAAAGGTTGAATGGTGAAGTGGTTTTCAATTGGGATCAAGGAGCAGTTAAGGATTCCTTAAACCAGATGATGAATGAAAATGAAAGATGTCAATCAAGATGGGAGAGAAATTAAGGATTCGCAGATCTAGATATCAGAAAAAAACATTAAAATGAATAACAGTTCAGAATAGAGTGTACTTAATCAATTTCTGCAATAATATTCCTGTTATAACATTTAAATTTGGAAAACATACAAGTTTATGGAATACTTAAAAAATAACAATGAACAATTGAAATATACTTCACTGAAGTAGCTCAACACATGAATCTTGTAATGCAATGCCTTTATTACTTGTCCTATATGCTAACTTGAAAATGGTACAATAAACCCTCAGGTATTTGGATGAATTACCACTATAGAAATGTTTAAGAATCCAGACTAATACTTTGAATTTTTGAAGTATTTATACAAAATGTAATACAAAATATCCTAAAACTAATTTAGGATTTATTCAAGGGAAATAAAATATCTTCATGCAAGAAGATAGAGACACCTATGTAACTAATGCAAGTTGTCCCTACTATTTGGTTTGTTGTTTTCTCTTTGATATTTTGCTGTTTTATCTCTCTGACTGTTGTTTTCACGCTGGCTGCATCTTTACGCTGACTTTCCTTTTCTTTTAAATCTGCATTTTATCTTTAAACTATGTCCTTTACCTTTATCTGTCTACTCTGTTCACTCTTTAACCTTGACTGCTCTGTTTTACCTACTTTAATTTTCAGTATCACAGTAAATCATACAATTTCTCCCAAGTCCCTTTATCTGGAATTCTGATCTTTATCATCCTTCTATAAATCTCATTTTCTTCCGTGTACTTGGTGAAGGCAGACTTGTTTATAAAAATATGTTTTACCTCATGCCGGAGGTAAAAGAGATTTTCAAAAATATGATAGAGTCCCTTTCCTGTAGGAATTACTTTCAAAGAGGAATTGTTGGATTTTTCTTTTGCTACTTCTCTGATCTTCTTGTCATAATATTCCAACCTCATCAGTTTGTCATTTATTACTAATGGATTAGGCAGACCTTTCTGCCTCAAAACATCAAATTTATTCATGAATCTATTTACTGCTAGCTCCATGGCTTGACACTTCAAGTTGTGTCATCAAGTTTCTCTTGGAAATTACATAAGTTTTACCTTTAGGATTGTTTTAGTTCTGTCACTGATTCCAATTTCTTCTAACTCATGCTTGTTCTTGAAATTTAGAAATTTAATAATGTGAGTGGCCTCTTCTGGTTTCTTCTCAAGTTCTTCTTTGACTTTTTGAATGGATTCACTTGCTTCCTTTATGAAATATTTTTGCTAAAAGATAACTTGGATAGAGGCCAAATATCATTAACAGAGTTAATGATATTGGTCCATAGTTGTTTTTATTGGACCAAAGGTTTTTCCAATGTCAACTCTCTTTCTAATTTCTGAATCCTCTCAGTCAATATGTTTTATTTTTGTGCTTCAGCCTTATGCATCATCTATGCCAATTTCTTTTCATCTTCTAGAATTTTTACTTTCTCTTTCAGTCTATTAATCTCATTTGTTTGGATTGACATGTCTTTCACATCTTTAACCAATTTACCTAATTCATCACTAGGATGAGCTACTGCTGTTGCTAGTGTAGTAACTGGTGTTGCTAAAACTCCTGTTGTCACTAGAATTTCTATAGTAGTGGGGACCTCTATAGCCACTGAAGTTGATGTTGAAGCTATGGGAATGGCAGTAACTGTAATTGCTTCCATGCCTGCCTTAATTTTCTGTACTAATTTATCCATTTCATTCTCCATCTCTTTCAGTTGAGCTGTCAACTGAATGATGAAATTCATCATTTCATCTTTCTAGCTTTCATAATCCATAACTTCTTTAGTTTGTGGATGTTCAATGGGAGGTAATTTCAGCTGCTTCTTCAATGCAACAATGTCTGCATTCTTCTTTTTGATAAGTCCCTCAGCTACTTTGATATTCTTGGGATCAAATCCAACCTCCATGACCAATTCTTCAAGTGATTTGATTCTGTCATCCTTGGCTTATGAGGAAGCCTTCTATATTTTTAACTATGCTTTGATATTCTCTAGAGAATTCTGTAGTTTTTGCACACTCATAGCTTTGTTGGTCATAGTAGAATATAAAATTTCTCCTGATTTTTTATGAAATTCAATTTGATCTATAAGATTGGATTCAACATACTTCTCTGAATTTAATTTTGGTCTGGATTGGATTCAACATAGGTCGGCAATGGTTCTTTTGGCTTGAAAATAGGTCGACATGGGTCTGGAATGGCTTCTTTTTGCAATTTTTAACAGAAATATAAAATAAATGATAAAGGGCGGGTTTTAATGCTTTTAACCAACGGTAGTTAAACTTATTGGCATGGGGTTAAATTCAAACGTTAGGGTGGTTTCATTTTAATGCATGGATACGGGTTGGTGGTTTATCGCATGCGAAATGACAGTAAAGTGGTTTTGGGCTGGGGAGTGCAATGAAATGTTGGAGCACCACGTGGCAAGGGAGTGGGGTTGCGAAACCACTCATTTCGCAACAACCTTGCGGCTTTAAATATTGGACAGTCGGGGTTGCGAAAACTTTAATTGACCATTAGATTAGATGAATAGAAATCTGACGGATGGAAGAATTAAGGGATTTGATAGGTGGGACCCAGGTATAAGTTATGCGATGAGATTTAATATATGTGGGTTGGGTTAAATAGTGGAGGGGTTATATATTCAGTGGGGTTTAATTAAGGAAAATTTTAGGGGCTAATATTCGCAGGTGGGCTAATTTTTCATGTTTTTTCCAAAAAAAATATTCACCAATTTCCATTTTTAGAAAGAATGATTCGCCCAAATTTTATAGTATAAAATTATTTTACCTTAAAAATAGGAATTTTTTTTAGAGGCTATATGAAATTATTAGAAATTTGAATATTTTTACAAACATATTGCCAAACATTTTATAGTTTTCATATTAGGGAATAATAAGATTCGCCAAGGTTTCTAAACCTTAGAATAATTTTCCACCCTTAAAAATTTCCATGGGTTTAATATGATATGGGATCGGGGATATTTAAAATACATTAGAAATAAGTGTTAAAAAGAATGTCGGGGAGGGAATTTTTAGCGGGGCCCGAAATTACTTTAACCTTTTAAAACTATTTAAAAAGTGGGTTATTAATTTTTTAATTTAAAATGAGAATTAGTAAAGGAAGTTAATTTTCAAAGGAAAAAATGGATTTTAACTAGGGAAAGGGCTTTTAGGAAGGGAAAATGGGTGAAATAAGGGGAAAAGGTTAGTATGAAGGTAAAGGGATATTTTTACAAGGGAAAATTCATTTTTACAAGGGAAAATGCCTTCTAAGAATGGCAATTAGGGGTTTAAGCAAGGGGAAGGGGATTTTGGGGAATATTAGTGATACGAGATGAACCAATTGATGCTTTCCATTACTTGTGAAAGTAATCTGCCTACCCTTTATTTACCCTAACATTTGTTTACTTCATTTATTGGGTGTATTGGAGCTTGTTGACCCTTTTATTTTTCTTTTGATAAGAAAACTAACCTACTTCTAACCTTATAACTTCCAATGGCTCAGATTAAACTAATGAGCTCATTTTTATTTTTCTACCTAATTACTGATCTGCCAAGATTAAATGGTTTGGCTAGATGTTATTCACTATCTATCAATACTTTAAATTTAAAAGCATGAATGAGTCAAGATTAAACTGTTTGACCATCATGAATTGTGGCATTTTGGACAAGCTGCACATAATTTTATTGGAAAAAGTGACTAAACTAAGAGTAGTGGCATTTGAATGTGCAACACTTTCATGATCTATTTTTATCTCTTTTTGTGGGTTTCATATTTTATCTTCTTTTTTGATCTTTTTATTTTAGTCCTTTTATTTTTTCTTTTAGGACTTACCCTCTTTACATTTTTTTATTTGGGATAAAATTTTGCAGAAAGAAAAAGTATGTACAATATTACCATACTTAACATAG
This sequence comes from Pinus albicaulis, assembly GCA_034641835.2. NCBI lineage: Eukaryota > Viridiplantae > Streptophyta > Pinopsida > Pinales > Pinaceae > Pinus > Pinus albicaulis. The sequence continues at coordinate 46,075 of JAXQQM020082918.1, forward strand.
TCAATTCAAAATTATGATCCCTATTATTATAGGACCCTAAGAATGGCTCCACATGGGGATGGCATCTCCTGCTGAGATGTCAAGAACTTTAAGATCAGTGGCCTTGAAACTTTGACTTTTCTTGCCTTGGAACTTATTTTTGTGATATGATTTATTCAATCATATGATGTTATACCTTTCAAAGCTTAGGGCCTTCTCTTCGGGCTTCAACTTCAGAAGATAATCATCCAATCCAATCTAAACTTTGTAATGTTATTTACAATGAGCAAAGTAAAACAAATGAACTAATGTTAGTATGGAGAAAAGTAGTGCTTCAACTTCCTACCATTGACTAGTCCACCTGGTAGATCTGTTCCATCTAACTCCTTCAAGAAAAATGAATTCTTACCTCTATAACCATAAATGATGTATGATACTTTTCATATAAAATCAAATTTACCATGTTTACCTTTCTCTTCTCTTCTGGAATCCTATTTGAGTACTTTGTCACCTATGTGGAAATCATCAGCTTTGGTTTTATTATCAAATTTATTTTTGATTTTCTCTTGGATCACTTGTGATTCGATATAGACTTCTTCCCTGGTTTTCTACAAATGAATAGTTTGATTTACCATCCTTTGGATATCATTTGGTTATACTTGCAGCTCGAATAATTTTCATCATTGGCACTCCCAATGAGGATGGAAAACAACATCCATCCCATATATCAATTGATAGGGAAATGTACAAATAGAATTTTTGGTAGTTAGTCTGTCTGCCCATAAGGCATTAACTAACCGTTTATTCTAGGTCTTCCATTTACCTTCTAACAGTTTCTTGATGATATTAACTAGGCTTTTGTTTGAGGATTCTGGAAGTCCATTACCTTGAGGGAAATAGGTAGTGGAATGGCCAAGGATGATGTGGTATTTGTTACAAAAGTCTACCATTTTCTTAGATTTGAAGGAAACTACATTATCCGTAATGAGATTTTGTGGGCATCCAAATATAGAAAGGATATTGTTTTCAAGGAATGAGATAATGACATAGTCAATGGCTTATCTAGAAGGGATGGCATCTATCCACTTGGTAAAATAATCATGGTTTTCAATATCCATTTATGCTGGGTTGACGAGGGTGGGTGGATTTTACCAATGAAGTCTAAACCCCATTGTTGAAATGGAATTTCTACAGATATTGGTTTGAGGGGTAATGGTAATAGTTTCTTCTTCCCTTCAAATATCTAACATTTACTTTATGACATCTGAAAAAAGAGTGGGCCAGTAAAAACCTACCCTCAAGATTTTATCAGAAGTTGTTTTCCAGTAGATATGTCCTCCACACTACAAGAAAAAATGACATTGGTGAGGGGCGAAAATGGTTACCATAAGTTCACTGGTGAGGGTCAAAAGAGCTTTCGTCACCAAAAATCGAATGTCACCAAAGGTGGCATCACCGAAAGTATAACTGTTGTGGTGACATTCAAGGTCCATCACCAATAATGATTTATAGTGGCTGATAGTGACCGTCACAATTTCATATGAGAAATGGTGACGGAAAATAGCCTCCGTCACCAAAGGTGGCGTCACCAAAAGTATGTGTTGTGGTGAAATTCAAGGTCCGTCATGAATAATGATTATAATGACGGATAGTGACCGTCACCATTTCATATGAACAAAAATGATTTTTTCTGATGGACCTTTCATGGATGTCACTATTAGTGCATATATATGGCAACGTTCATTGACCGTCACCATAAACTCATTGGTGACATCAAGGTTCGTCATGAATAATGACTATAAGGACAAATAGTGACCCTCACCATTTCATATCAACAACAAAGATTTATGGTGATGGACCTTTAATGGTCGTAACTATTGATGCGTATATATGGTGACGTTCGTTGACCATCACCATTTCATATTTTGGTGAGGGTCGAAAAATGTCACCATAAGCTCATTGGTGATGTTCAAAAAAGCCTCCGTCACCAAAAACAGATTTTCGTCATTCCCTATGAATATGAGGGCACGATGGAATCGAACCACCAACCTCCTGCTTGTAAAGCAGGTGCTCTTCCATTGAGCTAGCACCCTTTAAATAATTAGAATTTAAACTAGAAATTGCCCCTAAAGGTGCAGAGATACACCAAAGGAATAGAAAATCTAGGAAAATCAAAAGTTTCTAGAAATAATATGTTCAATATATATAATAAAAAGACAATAAGAATAAATTTTGATATAATCTAACAAAGCATGTACTATGTAGGAGAATAACTGGAAAGCACAACTAGAAATTTGAATCACAACATAAACAATATAAAAGAACATGCAACAGGAAAGGAACAACTCCACAGTTTGAGATATATGAACAATCCATAGGCTTGTTCTTATATATTGATATAGATAACGAAATATAAATCTAGATTTATGAAATTCAAGTATCACACAAGAATGTCTTGAACAAATATCAATATGTAAAATAATATTTTTTTCATTTGGATTTACTTTGCAAAACCTCAAGAAAACGTTTCCACAGAAACAACCAATAAACATAACAACATGGACTTGAGGAGAAATTGTGCAGGGGATAGAATATGAAGGTCAATCACTAGAGAAGTATTCAAAGAAAATGATGAAAAGCGTATCTACAAATAACTAAGAACTCTCTGAAGTAAACCACACATTTATCATCGTGACTAGTACATTTGCAAAAAAATATCAGAATAAATTATGAACTATTCCACCAAAAAATAGTGATTTTTTCCACTAAAATACAATTTTAAATTAATCACTAGCATGATGCTAACTTCTTTGCAAAAATAGGAAAGTTTGAAGACAATTTATAATAGCTTGCATGGCAATCGTGTTGACAAAACCTTCCAAGGAATAAGACCACATCAATCAACAAGAGTGCCATCATACTTAATACTATCAAAGAGTGGTCAATAGGAAAAGTGAATTGATAGACCTTCATAGCTTGCATTGGTTCCTTATCCTTCATCCAACCCTAAAATTTTAGACCAAGGTTAACATTTTGAAGGGAAATTAAGAAAAGTCACATGATCTTGTGAAGTAAGATTTTTATCACTACCATTAACTATAATGCAACAATTTTGCACAAACAAAGCATCCTTGTCTAAAGTGAAGTAGTTAGTGATGATTAAGACTAATTGTGGGCTTAGAATTGTTTTTCCATTTTTTTTTGAATTGTTAGAATTACTGTAATTAGTAGCAGAGGAATTTCCACCATGGATTGGGAAGTCCACAACAACCACTTATGTAACTAGGACTATTGACTATGATCATTTTAACCTTCTCCTCCTTTTTCTCAGCCACTAAAATATGTGTTGAGAACTATTTTCTTAAGAAATCCCTCATTAGAATGGGAAGACCATTAGTGATAATAGCAATATTCTCGTAACATTTCCACTATCATTACAATTTCTTTTGGGCTAAATTTTAGACTTATGGGTATCTTTGTCATGCCTTGTAAAAAAATGAATATGACAAGGGGAAGGAGCAGAAGAAGAGGGATTAGAAAACATCCACTAAGAGGAGCTTGAATTATTGTCAATGATGCTCCATATTTAGGGATCACTTCTGTAACTTGCTTTCAATATTCAAGGAGAGCTAGAAAGCCTTTCTCCAATGAACTGAGTGCATGAAAAGTCCATCTTGTATTGAATATGAAACAAGAGACACTTGATAAAATTGAAACATTAATCCCCAACGATGAATTTTTCAATATATTAATGAATAACCAATACCAGCAATTGTCAGAGAGGCAACCGCCGCTAAGTAGCTCCTTCCTATGAGGTTAGAAACATTGTCTAATAACTAGTTTGTGTTGGTCTAAGGTTTTCATTTATGTCAACATGGAATTGGCCGAGATGTCAATATTCTTGAGATGCCTGGTTCCAAATGTTGATACCATGACTCTTGGTTGATACTATCGATGAATATGTCAAGTCACGAAGAAGCCTAGAACCAACGTGATGTCAAGATGACAAATATTCTTAAGGTGCCAAGTGTCAATCATGTACCTTGTTTGGTAACCTAGAAGACTACACTTTATGATTTCATTCATGACATGGTTGGAAACTATATGTTGACATGACGGATTTGAAGCTCTCTTGATGGCATATTAATGGATGTTGCAGTTTGACATATCGATGACATATCACTGCACTATTACATGACATGGATGCTACACTATCATAATGACATGAATGATATTAATTACACAGTATGATGAAGGAATTGGAGTCATAACAATGAAGAAGCTCTAAAAACTGTCCAAAACAGAAAATCCAAAAGGTTGCTATAAATGAAATAATGATGATAATTTCACAAATATAATTTTATTGGTGGTAAAATGACCCTAATTAAATATGAAATTGGCATAACCTCGTAGAGGACATTTTAAAATTTCCAACGAGACCTCACACGCCCTCTAACTCCTCATAGATTGAGAGAAAACAAATTTAAAGTTGGAATAATATATTTTCTCTGCTAGTCGACATGAGCCTACTTGTGAAGTTGACCACTCCTGCAAAACTTTGTGTCTATTTATTGAAGGTCAAAAATTTCTATAAATACAAGTTTTAAACTCATATTCTAGCCATCATTCGGTGATTAATTAAAATAAGAACACAGATACGAGGATCAATGGTATAAAGGGGGCCGAGGAGAAGTGTCTTAGATGGGTTAAATCTATTTTAAGGATTAAAAACATCATAACAGTGGAAGTAGTGTTGAACAATCCTAAGAATACCTCAGACATTTGACTATGGAGATAGCCCTTCCTAATTACAAACCTTAAGAGAAGTCATCACTTGAGCTCAGACCATGCCCTGGACTAGTGGAACAGTAAACACAGAGAAGAGTTCAAAGGAGGCCAAGGAAGGAAGGTTGTTTAGGCATTTTCAGTGTTAAGGTTCAAGCTCGGACTTGCTAGAAAGGCTCAGAAAGAACAGTGATTGCAGAACTAACCTATGGACAGAACTGTGCAGGACTGTTTAAGGGCCAAGAGGCCTAGTATAAACTGCAGGTTGACAACCCACCTGAAGGCTCACTACATCTCGGAATTGTAGTCTCAATAATATAGTCACATTTGAAAAGGGTTTGGATAGTTTGGTCTTTGATTAAGGCTTCCTCCATTACGACAGTAGAAAGGTGTGAGTTTCTTGTGGGTGTAGAACTCAAAAATAACTCAAAGAAAAATCACCCACTGTAATAACGCGGATCTACACCTAGTCCTGTAGCTTGTCATTACATAAGTTTGTTGCTACTAAAGTGAAGACTTGTGTACAGTCACTCACCTTAGACTGTGGAAGAAACGTGATTTGGGTTGGCAAGAAGGCTTAACACTTATACTCTATGACAAGCCTGAAGTAGTCACGCTTGGATTGAAGTATAGAATTTGACAGTCACCAGAGGAAACTCAAACTATACTTTGACCAGTGGATACTTAGCCTTTAAAGGCTCAGGCCTATAGCAAACATTTTTTAAGGGCACCTTCAAAATCCCTCATGAAGTAGTCTTGGAATAAACAAAAGCAATGGTTAAAGTACTTGCTAGAGTAGCAGCATTATAAATCACTTGGAATAGTCATATCCAAAGAAAATATTTGAAGATATTATGGGAAATTCTTTGATCTAAAGTGTTGAAGCCTTGTGAAGACTAAACTTTGACAAGAGATTGGAGTAGCTATTTGAATTTTCTTGGAGAAAAATGGATATACATCTTGAAGTGGTTTTGGAGTAGCTTATTGAAGATTCTTGAAGACCATGATGCACTGATGCCATCATCAGGTAACCTTGGAGATTTAGTTTGGGTAACATGAAGAGCAGTAGTGACACCTATATGAGAACTACAAGAAAAAAGGAAGTAGCGTGAGAAATATGAATAATAGTCCTCTATCTATTAATACTGCTGCATACGGAGGAAGCCTTTGACAAAATTATTATATTCCCAATAATGACACTATAGTGAAGCCAACTTAAACACAAAATTCTGCTTGAATACCTTACATATTGCAGATTTTCAATGCTTTAGAAACTATAATACATATGAATATACCTTGAAATATTTAGATTCAAACTCCAGAATCCTGAATCAATTGTTTGAATTATTCATATTTATAATGGTGCTGGGTCGTAGATGACTGAATTGATGACCAACAAAGTGCAAAATAATCGCGATCTAAAAGGGGTTACAGACATATCAGTAAAAAAGTTATTCGGAGATCTGAAATAAGTCATATGCCCTTGCCCTAACCAAAGATGACTGAAATGCTTCAAGGAGCTGTAAATAATATTTTGGGGAATTTTCAAATATTCCATAAGATAAAAGTATCACTGGGAGGTTGGAGAAAAATGGGGGGAGAGAACACTTCATTAGAACATGAATCATCATTCTCGGGGGTGAGGAAGGAATTTTGGAAGGAGATGTTTTCATATTTGAACAAGTATAAGCAGATCCTTGGCAGGGACAAACCTCTGCCCAAGTGGACCGATGCGAATGTGGAGGAGTTCATCCAAATGTATCTCATCTATGGCCCTCAGCTGAAGCTCACATGAGAAGCTGCCAAGATAGCAACCACTGGGAGTTTGATCGGTGCAGTTTCAACAATTGGGGTTTCATGGAAATATTCTAGACATGGAATCAGAGCTATATTGTCCTTCGGTGCAGGAGCTGATTTTTGTTGCATTTTTGGGAAGGAAATTGAAAACCATACACTTCGTCTATATAATTTTGACTCCATCGATGCCCAACTAAAGATTTTTGAGAGTTGGGAAAAGAAATATGAAGGTAGATCTTGAGTTTCCTGGCAGAAACTTTGGTTTCTCACCATGCATGCTTGCAAAAGTTCATAGAATCAACCCTTACTGTTCATCGATTTATATTAATCTTAGGGTGTTGCTCAGAAATTATGCTGCAGGGAGTTATTTGAATTATACAAGGATTTTCTCTTGCTAGTTTCTGTAGCCCTAGTTCTTATGCACTTTTCAGCAATGAACCTATTGGTCACAGAGGAAATCCTTGTATAAAAGATGATACCCTTAGGGGGACGAAAGTATACTACTTGTAATTATGAAACCAAACCAGATACTAAGAAATACACAGGAAATGAACGCAGAGATAAATAATTTTCTTCAAAAATATTAAAGAGGTTGCTAATGCTTGAAACTTACACATATCAAGACCCTTCCTACCGTAGATGGAAGAAGAAATTACTGCAGGTGCAGAGAGAGACGAAATTGTTTATTGTTTCCATGTTATTGACTCGATATCTTTTTCCTCATTTCCTTGGGTTTGTTACATCTCATCCGAACCTCACGCCGCAGCAAATCAGGTAACAATCTAAACCACGTCAGTTTCCCAGCTAGCCCCCAAAGGAATGAGAGAGGGCTCCCTCTAAAAAAATAGATATTCAATAAAAACTAAAATCGTATTTTAGGCTAGGTATAAATGGGGAAAAAGATTTTGATTGGTAACTGAAATTCAGGATGGCGGGAATTGCAAAGTGAACTGAGGAATTAAATCAGGATACAGGATATTTCATGGGGCAAGATAGGCAGGAGATTTAGCAATCAAGTTTGAAATAAGGTGGAGTGGAAATACTGTTGAGAAGCTGAAAAGGGCATACTAAATGAAAAATTTTCAAACAGAAGAAAATAAACAGAGTATGAATGATTCCCCAAGGCAGAGCATATAAAATGGATTCTACCTTTCTAACTTGAAAACATTCAACTGGAAATGTTTATGAATGAATGTTGCAACATAATAATGTACATATGAAACACAAAGAAAAGACATATGCTAAAACTCATACCACATGAATCCCACAAATCAGAGCTGCATCACTTTATTAATTCCCTGCCAAACTGTACAACGAAGCACAGAGCTCACTGCCACACTATTCCCCTACTTCTGAGTTTTCAGACCTCAGAATTTCAGCCCCTTTACAAAATGATTAGTGTTTACAATAAATAGACAGATTTGTAGGAATAAAAATCGATGGGAATAGAGGAATCATATCCTAAGATGGAAGACCAAGAGCTCATAATATTTCATAAAGAGGAGCTGCGTTGCATTATTCCTCCGAAATTTTTGATATCCAATGGCGGAGGCAAAACCTGTAGTGTGGGTCCCTTAGAATCATTGCCGAAGATGCGACTGTTACATTCTTGTTTCTTCGCCCCCTGACGTTTTGACATCCTTTAGTTCTTCATTCTCCGGTCTTTAATAGAATGTTGATAAAACAAATTTATTTATTTTTCGTGAAGGGAAAAGTGCATTTAAATGGGAAAAGGGAAGGGAAAAGGAGGTGGGACCCATATGGAAATCGCAATCAGAAATCAGGCAGAAGAGGGATATACAGTGGAGAAATAAAATCGCAATCGGGATCGGAGGAGAGCGGAGAGATATATACAACCAATAGTAATCGCAATCGGAACCGGAGCGGGACAGGCGGATTTGACATATTACAAATATGTGATGCGATGGGGAGGAAGGCCTTTGTAATGAACAAATATAACCAAAGTTTTGAATTAGCAAAGGGCTAGGCCTTTTATTTATGAACGAGCGGCAGTAATGATGGTGGGACCCAGGGACCAATCACAATCGCAAATCGGAACAGGGGAGTAATCGCAATCGGGAGGTAGGGATTTGCGATGCGATCGGGACAATCAAGAGGGGAGTTGCGATTGAAAAGTTTCGATTGGCGGAGGGCTGTCGGATTAAGTGATGAGATCGACGGCTACGGTGTAATCGGGAGTTTGTCAATCGGAGGGTGTTAATCGTAAGGGGACTTATGGAAGCGCCGATTGCGATGGTGCGATTGGATGCAGGCCGTCTGATTGGACTGGGAGATCAACGGCTGAGGGATGATCGAAAGTGATTAATCAGAGGAGCAGATCGGGAGATCGGAGGAGAACTTGCGATTGGAATGCCCAATTGGCGGAGGACCATCGGATCGGAGGGGGAAGATCGACGATTGTGAGTTAATCGGGGGTGATGCGATTGGAGGGATCGGGGCAGGATTTGCGATTGCAATGATCGGAGTTCTGTGCGATCAATCGCATCGCAAGTGTTTGTGATGAACTGATCGGAGCTCTTCATATGGATGTTGCGATCGAAACAGTTTTTCGATTGCGATTTATAAATAAAACTTTAAACTTTATATTATAATGTTTTGACTATATGCGTGGTGGGGAAGTGGTTTTGGGATCGAATATATGTATTAATGTGATTTTTTCCATTGGAAAGGGGAAAAAGGGATTTTATAAAGGAATATTAAACTTTAATAATACAAAGTTTAAAAGGGAAGGATGGGAAATAGGGGATATATGAGGATATAGGGACTTTTACTTCACTTAAGCATAAATTTCAATCCAGAAGCTAGTTTTGAGAGTGTAGTATACCGTTGGAAAGCTCTTTCCGGGCTCTTTCTGTTGGATCTGCTTTGAAGATGCTCTGGCACTGAACATGCTGTGGAAAAAATCTCTGAAGTCTGGGACATCACTTTGTGGAGATAACAGCTTCTGAATTGTGACTGAAAGGCAAAGTATTATGTTTTCACCTCAAAACATGGTTTTGAGGTGAAAGTTACATCAAACTGAACAGCTAATATCTCTGATCTTCCAAGTGCAGTGACTTTGAGTTTATTGACTTCCTCATGACCTTGCTGATATGATTTTGAGAATGAAGTGACTAATGACTCGAAGACCATAGCAGGAGAATCAGCAAGTACACATAGTACACAGTCATTGAAGTTTGGGGCCCGAGGTGAAGGCTATAAAACTTGAATGATATGTATATGGTTTGGTTTATTTCAGTTTTTTAGTATTAGTCATGAGTCAGTGTCAGTATGCATTGTGTCAGTTTTTGGTATTTTTGATTCCATGCCCAATGAATAAGGCTACTTGGTCTACGGTGTTCTTGGCACCTCCAAGGAGCTACCATCCCCATTGGAGCCAATGTTAGTGTCATTCTAGTCATACTGCCACCAGTGATCAAAACTGCTCTTTTGCATTTGCATATTAGGTGTCTCATACCGAATAAAATTTCACCATTCCGCTAGGTCATGGATTCATCGATGGTAGTAATTTTTTATCAGTTTTCCCTCATGAGGTATTTGCTGATTCTCCTCCCTATGGTCTTCAGTCATTAGTCACTTCATTATCAAAATCATGTCAGTAGGTCATAGGAACTTGATTCATCCGAAAGTCATCGCACTCCGAAGATCAGAGATATTAGCTTTTCATTTTGATTAACTTCTCACCTCAAAACCATGTTTCTTGAGGTGAAAACATAATACTTTGCCTTTCGGTCTGATACTTTGCCTTTCGGCCACAATTCAGAGCCGTTATCTCCACAAGTGATGTCCCCGTTTCAGAGAAGTTTTCCACAACATGTTTTGTGCCAGAGCATCTTCAAAGCAGATCCACCGTAAAGAGCCCGGAAAGAGCTTTCCAATCCGTATACTACACTCTCATAAACTGCTTCTAGATTGAAATTTATGCTTAAGTGAAGTAAAAGTCCCTATATCCTCATATATCCCCTATTTCCCATCCTTCCCTTTTAAACTTTGTATTATTAAAGTTTAATATTCCTTTATAAAATCCCTTTTTCCCCTTTCCAATGGAAAAATCACATTTCCGATCCCAAAACCACTTCCCCACCACGCATATAGTCAAAACATTATAATATAAAGTTTAAAGTTTTATTTATAAATCACAATCGCAAAACTGTTTCGATTGCAACATCTATATGAAGAGCTCCGATCAGTTCATCGCAAACACTTGCGATGCGATTGATCGCATAGAACTCCGATCATCGCAATCGCAAGTCCTGCCCCGATCCCTCCGATCGCATCACCCCCGATTAACTCACAACCGTCGATCTTCCCCCTCCGATCCGATGGTCCTCCGCTAATCGGGCATTTCAATCGCAAGTTCTCCTCCGATCTCCCGATCCGCTCCTTCGATTAATCGCTTCCGATCATCCCTCAACCGTTGATCTCCCAGTCCAATCGGATGACCCACATCCAATCGCACCATCGCAATTGGCGCTTCCATAAGTCCCCTTCCGATTAACACCCTTCAATTGACATACTCCCGATTACACCATAGCCGTCGATCTCATCACTTAATCCGACGACCCTCCGCCAATCGGAACTTTTCAATCGCAAATCCTTCCTCCGATCTCCCGATCGCATCCCTTCCTCCGAAACTCCCGATTACACCGTAGCCGTCGATCTCATCACTTAATCTGACGGCCCTCCACCAATCGGAACTTTTCAATCGCAACTCCCCTCCCGATTGTCCCGATCGCATCGCACATCCCTGCCTCCCGATTGCGATTGGTCCTTGGGTCCCACCATCATTACTGCCGCTCGTTCATAAATAAAAGGCCTAGCCCTTTTTTAATTCAAAACTTTGGTTATATTTGTTCATTACAAAGGCCTTCCTCCCCATCGCATCGCATATTTGTAATATGACAAAACCGCCTGTCCCGCTTCGGTTCCGATTGCGATTACTGTTGGTTGTATATATCTCTCCGCTCTCCTCCGATCCCGATTGCGATTTCATTTCTCCACTGTATATCCCTCTTCCGCCTGATTTGCGATTGCGATTTCCATATGGGTCCCGCCTCCATTTCCCTTCCCTTTTCCCCATTTAAACGCATTTTCCCTTCACGAAAAAGCATAAATTCATTTTATCAGCATTCTATTAAAGACCAGAGAATGAAGAACTAAAGCAAATCGAAACGTCAGGAGGCAAGAAATAAAATTGCAACAGTCGCATCATCAGCAATGATTCTAAAGGATCCATGCTACAGGTTTTGCCTCCGCATTGGATATCCGAAAATTTCAGGAGGAATAATGCAACACAGCTCCTCTTTTACGAAAATATTATGAGCTCTTGGTCTTCCATCTTCAGATATGATTCCTCCTATTCCCATCAATCTATATTCCCACAAATTATGTCTATTTATTGTAAATTCCAATCATTTGTAAAGGGCTGAAGGTCTGAGGCCTAAAGACTCAGAAGTAGGGGAATAGTGTGGCAGTGAGCTCTGTGCTCCGTTGTACAGTTTGGCAGGGAATTAATAAAGTGATGCAGCTCTGATTTGTGGGATTCATGTGGTATGAGTTTTAGCATATGTCTCTTCTTTGTGTTTCATATGTACATTTTTATGTTGCAACATTCATTCATAAACATTTCCAGTTGAATGTTTTCAAGTTAGAAAGGTAGAATCCATTTTATATGCTCTGCCTTGGGGAATCATTCATACTCTGTTTATTTTCTTCTGTTTGAAAAGGATTCATTTAGTATGCCCTTTTCAGCTTCTCAACAGTCTTTACACTCCGCCTTATTTCAAACTTGATTGCTAAATATCTTGCCCCATGAAATACTTTGTATCCTTGATTTAATTCCTCAGTTCATACTGTCCTTTTGTTCCATACATCCCTGAAATTTCAGTTACCAATCAAAACTCTTTTTCCCCATTTATATACCTAGCCTAAAATCAGTTTCATTATTGTTTTATTGGATATCTATTTTACGGAGAGAGCCCTCTCTTGTCCTTGTAGGGCTAGCTACAAGGTTGAGCGTGGTTTAGTTGTTACCCTGATTTGCCTTTTCAGCCTGAGGTTTAGATTGGGTGCTAACAAAGCCTGATAGAATAAGACCCACAAAAAAATCCCTAATCACTAAGCCAACGGGAGATGAGCAGGAGATGCATTTTGGGCGGGAGAAATTTTATTTCAACTCGAGGTCTAAAATTTAAACGAAAAATGAATACCACATCTCTCCATTTTTCCAAACATCATTTTTAATATCATACCTATTGTTGTTTTGATGGATGGTGAGCGCACTACTTGATTCTTTGTAATGTTAACAATTGTTTAAAAGGAAGTTTCAAAAATCAATTCAACTTCATTATAATAAATTTATTTTAAAAACATGATGAATCACATAGAAAGGTCTCGACCTTAAAAAATTTGTGATTTATTTAGGAGAGTTTTTTTCCACCCATGGTTTTTCTCATGGTATTCCACCTTGCCAACAAGGGGGAATTAACCTGATCATAGGTCCCAACTAGACCTGCTCTCATTGGAATGGATAATCCCACAGGTTTTAAGGATTGTTATAATGGTTAGAGAAATAATGAGTTAGTGGTTAAGGGATTAAGGATTACGAGCTTAGGGGTTAGGGGAATAAGGGCTTAGGAGTTAGAGGTTTAGGGTTTAGGGGTTAGGGGAATAATGAGTTAGTGGTTAAGGGGTTAGGGATTGGGGGCTTAAGGGTTAAGGGGTTAGGGATTGGGAGCTTAGGGGTTTGGGAATTTAGGTGGATTTAGGGGTTAAGGGAATAATGAGTTAGTGGTTAAGGAATTAGGGATTCGGGTTGGGGGAATGAGTTAGTGGTTAAACAGTTAGGGATTTGGGGGTTAGGGTTAGGGGATTTAAGTTCATTTAGGGGTTAGGGGAATAATGAGTTAGCGGTTAAGGGATTAGGGATTGGGGGCTTAGGGGTTAGGGGATTTAGCCGCAGTTACTGGTTAGGTGAATAATGATTTAGTAGTTAAGGGATTAGGGATTAGGGGCTTAGGGGTTAGGGATTTAGCAGTTAAAGATTTGAGGGGTTAGGGGTGAGGTATTAATGGGTTATGGGTTAAGCATTACCATTTTAGGTATTTAGGGGTTAAGGGGTTAGGGGTTTAGGTGTTAGTTATTTATGGGTTTAAGGGTACAACAAAGATAATGATTATAGGGTACAACAACACTATAAGGTTTATAGGTTGATTGATATTGACACTGATAGGGTAAGCTTCAATAGTGAAGTTGTTTTGATGAGGAGGTTGTACCTTTCCAAAATTCTCCTAAGTTTTGAATTACTTAGAAGCTGGAAGGGGTTGAGGATTTAGGTGTCAAGCTTCAGGTAGCTGCACTTGAAGGGGGGTGGAGTATTTTGAGCATGATGAGTCTCCTAGACTAGTAATTTATGATCTAGATATAGGTGGTCCAGGTCATGGTGACAATGCTGACTTCCAAACATTCTGTAGAAGATCCACAGAGTTTGCAGAGCTTGTCAGGAAGGGAAGCTACATTGAATACCATTTTATGAAGGAAAATCTTGGAGAGCGTAGAGGGTCCTTCAGTTGGTACTTCAAGACATATGTGGACCAATGAACATGACATCAACGACTGTTACTAGGTACTTCCTTCCATTTTTTTATTATTTCAGTAGAAAAATGTGGGCATATTTTCTATAATTAAAATATGATGTGTTTAATAAATTTCAAAAGTTCAAAGCATTAATAGAGAAACAGTTAGGTTTTCATATTTCCTCTCTTAAATATGATACTGGTGGGGAATTATACTTAAAATAATTCAATAAATTTTGTGCTAAACATGGGATACAAAGACAATATACTACACCTTACACCCCACACCAAAATGTATTGTTTGAGAGGAAAAAATTTACTATCACAAAGATGTCTAGGTGTAAGTTGCAGAGGAAGTATATTCCAAATAGGTTTTGAGCTGAGGAAATGTTCACAATAGTATACCTATTAAATATATCTCCCACGATGGCGATGAAGTAGAAGGTCACAAAGAACCATGTTTCGGAACAAATTCCAAGTAAGTCATCTTAAAGTTTTTGGTTCTATTGCCTACACATGGATTCTAGCTAAGAAGACAACCAAATTAGATCCAAAGAGCAAAGATAATGATCATAGGGTACAATAACACTATAAGGTTTATAGGGTGATTTATATTGACAATGATAGGGTAAGCTTCAATAGTGAAGTTGTTTTTGATGAGGAGGTTGGACCTTTCCAAACTTCTAAGTTTTAAATTACTTAGAAGCTGGAAGGGGTTGAGGATTCAAGTGTCAAGCTTCAGGTAGCTGCACTTGAAGGGGGGTGGAAGATTTTGAGCATGATGAGTCTCCTGTACTAGTAATTTATGATCTAGATATAGGTGGTCTAGGTCATGGTGACAATACTAACTTCCGAACATTCTATAGAAGATCCATAGAGTTTGCAGAGTTTATCAGGCAGGGAAGCTACATTGAATACCATTTTATGAAGGACAAGCTTGGAGAGCATAGAGGGTCCTTCAGTTGGTACTTTCAGACATACGTTGACCAATGAACATGACATCAACCACTGGTGCTAGGTATTTCCTTTCGTTTGTTGATTATTTAAGTAGAAAAATGTGGGGATATTTTCTATAACAAAAATATGTTGTGTTTAATGAATTTCAAAAGTTCAAAGCATTAATAGAGAAACAATTAGGCTGTCATATTTACTCTCTTAGATATGATACTGGTGGGGAATTCTACTTAAAATACTCCAATAAATTTTGCGCTAAACATGGGATCCAAAGACAATATACTACACCTTACACTCCACAACAAAATGTATTACTTGAGAGGCAAAAATGTACTATCACAAAGATGGCTAGGTGTAAGTTGCAGAGGAAGTTTATTCCAAATAGGTTTTGAGCTGAGGAAATTTTCACAATAGTATACCTATTGAATAGATCTTCCACGATGGTGATGAAGTAGAAGGTCACAAAGAACCATGGTTTGGAAGAAATTCCAAGTAAGTCATCTTAAAGTTTTGGTTCTATTGCCTACACTTGGATTCTAGCTAAGAAGATAACCAAATTAGATCCAAAGAGAAAAGATAATGATTATAGGGTACAAAAAAACTATAAGGTTTATAGGTTGATTAATATTGACACTGATAGGGTAAGCTTCAATATTGAAGTTGTTTTTGATGAGGAGGTTGGACCTTTCCAAACTTCTCCTAAATTTTGAATTACTTAGAAGCTGTAAGGGGTTAAGGATTTAGGTGTCAAGCTTCAGGTAGCTGCACTTGAAGGGGGTGGAAGATTTTGAGCATGATGAGTCTGCTAGACTAGTAATTTATGATCTAGATATAGGTGGTCCAGGTCATGGTGACAATACTGACTTCTAAACATTTTGTAGAAGATCCATAGAGTTTGCAGAGCTTGTTAGGCAGGGAAGCTACATTGAATACCATTTTATGAAGGACAAGCTTGGAGAGCGTAGAGGGTCCTTCAATTGGTACTTTCAGACATATGTGGACCAATGAACATGACATCAACCACTGGTGCTAGGTACTTCCTTCCGTTTGTTGATTATTTCAGTAGAAAAATGTGGGTATATTTTCTATAATTAAAATATGATGTGTTTAATGAATTTCAAAAGTTCAAAGCATTAATAGAGAAACAATTAGGTTTCCATATTGCCTCTCTTAGATATGATACCGGTGGGGAATTATACATAAAATATTTCAATAAATTTTGTGCTAAACATGGGATCCAAAGACAATATACTACACCTTACACTCCACAACAAAATGTATTGATTGAGAGGAAAAATTTTACTATCACAAAGATGGCTAGGTTTAAGTTGTAGAGGAAGTCTATTCCAAATAGTTTTTGAGCTGAGGCAATGTTCACAATATTATACCTATTTAATAGATCTTCCATGATGGCGATGAAGTAGAAGGTCACAAAGAACCATGGTTTGGAAGAAATACCAAGAAAGTCATCTTAAATTTTTTGGTTCTGTTAAACACACGCATGGTAACCACACATAAGGAGAAACTAAACACACATAGACAAAAATATAAGTGTGTGATGCTTTACTATTAACCATAGATGTGATTTTATCGTTCGTTAGGTGTGACCCTTGGATTCTGCATTCCAAGGGCACTTGGACTCTTTTATGACTGTTCGGCTTCCACACCTACCCGTTGAGGATTAGGTGTCCAACATTACCCCCCTTAATCCGAAGGGGTATGTGTGAGTCCACGAATAGAGTTGTAATAAAAAATTGCAAAGTATGCATGACAACGCTTAGGTCGAATTAGCTCTCTCAAATGTTGGCATAAAGAGGTGGTTTAAGGATGACCACCAACACTGGAACACAACACTTATTACAGTTCCCAGAACTCTTCCAAATATGGCAAGAAGCTAAGGGCTTCTGCTAGAGGAAGTGTCCCTCATATTTGAAGAGGGAGACCTTCAACCTAGAAGAAGGGAGGTCTACAACCTGTGATGTTTTAAGGATGACCACCAACACTGGAATGCTTAATGCATTTCCCGGAACTCTACCAAAGTTGGGAAGAAGATGAAGTATTCTGCTAGAGGAAGTGTCCCAAATTATTTGAAGAGGAAGAATATCAACCTCACATATATGGTTTAAGGGTGTCCACCAACCAAAGGGATGCTCATGGGCATCTGTGTCTCTGGCTACAACTCTGAATTTGGAATGAGAGATTGTGGCTCAGGCTTGCTTGAACTGCTATGTCTTTGGCTACAGCTCTGAATCTGGAATGGTAGGTTGTGGCTCAGGATCGCTTGATGTGACTTTGAAGCTTGTAGATGACCACCATCCCCCCCGTGTCAGGTACAAGGTGAGATGATGGCGAAAAATCAACTGCAATATTGTTCAATATTTAAGAACAAGTTCAGACATGTGACTTAAACATCTTCTTGGTTGTTGATTCCCATTGCCAAGAAGTGATCCATCCAAGATGAGTCTTTGTTCTTGTAGGAGGCTTGTTTCTGAAGCATCTGTGTGAAGAATGGGTGTGCCGACCACAATGCTTGCATGGGTGAAGATAAAAATAGTGATCTTTCATATGGCCAACTTGATCACATTGTTGGCATTTTACAATTTGTTGTTGTTGATTTGGAAGAGGAGAAGGATCTAGAACAACTGTAGGTGAACTGCCATAAATAAATCTGGCACTCTAAAATTTGATGGGCTTGGATTAGTCCAGAATATGAAAGGACAACCCTTTGTCATATCCAAGACCAGTTCTTTGCTTGTTGTGGACAAGCTCTTCCCAAGGTCTAATGATGGGCTTGGGAGGTGCATGCTGCATTTCTGCATATTTTTGCACATCTGCTCCTGAAATGGGTACTAAATGTGAATCAATCACAACATTATTGACTTGCTGATTGTGGGAGTATCTTTCAATGTTCTGAACAAAAACAAGCTCAAAATGATGACTCCATTGATGTACTTCTTCTTGTTGGAATTGAGATTCAAGCTGCAAAAAATCTATCTTTTCATGTACATCTTGTAGACAAAACTTAATATTAGATAAGGTGTCCCTGTTGATTTTAACAGTGTCTCCACCCGTAGATAAGATTAGAGTGCTTAATAAATCTAATAATCCATGAATTTTCTCCATGGTTCAAATAACTCAAGTCAACAAATGAACCTTCTAGTTTTAATGAATACAAATAGTTCTCTTTTACAAACAATATTGGTGCCTCTTTCCTATGGAAAATCTCAGCGACAAGTGTGTTGAAAAACTTGTGAGAGTTAGTTTTTTCATCTGCTAAGCAGTTAGGATTTTTTTTTTTTTTTGAAATCTCGTTGGACACCAAATATATCAAGATTTCAATGAATGATAAAAATGATACCAATCAACGTACAAAATTTAGGGCATTAAATGAATGGGAAAAATGATACCAATCCACATATACACTTTAGGGCATTCAGTTCTTCAGTTTTGGGCTAAGGCTTCAACATGGGTTGATCGACTGACTTAAGGCATCATACGTCATGGCTACCAGTCATCAAAACTAGTCCCATGCAAGCACAGGTCGGAGAGGGCTAGATGCATCGAGGACTGTTGGAGGTTGGCCACGGTGAGGGAGACCTGCAATAAGGAGCCGAGGTCGGCGTTGAGGAAGGTTCGAGGAGAGTGACAATGGATAGGTGTCGAGAGGTGCCATAATGCATTAACGCTGCGCCACGTAACCAGTGAGAGGAGCGATGTAAAAATAGTGTGAAACCGGTGTGGTGTTTCTTGCAACTGTGTGTAGGAGTTGAAAGGAAGGAGAAGCGAAGGGAGAAGGCGGAAGGGAGAGTTTTATAACTGTTTGGTAGGTTTTAATTGGAGTGGAGTTTATGGGTAACAATAGGAGGTGGAAGCGCTATACTCGTGTGGTGTATGGAGAGTCTGGTGGAGCATGGAGGGGACAACACAAAGGATGAGGAGGCACAACATGGAGCCACGAGAAATGAGCAATCGAGAGTTCTGAGCGGTGGGTATGAATATTGGGTAGAGGCGTTATATGATATAACGATGTAATGGAGGAGAGCAGGCATTATGACGGGTCCGTTGAATTTGGATGCTCAACCTTCCTGGAGATTCTAGCCTAACAACTCGCTGCCCAGAAATGGCTATGCCCAGTGGCGTTACAATGGACCTGGAAGCATAATGGGCTATGATTGATCAGTTTATCCAAAGGATTGGAGAAAAGTTAGAAAAGTGAGAAAGGTGTCCATTCGATAATATAGAATATTATTACAGTAAGTGTTAAACAAATATCTATGCCATGTCCTCTCAGTCGCTCTTGCTACCTCGGTACCCAGAGGAACTGTATAATAGATACAGAAGGTCAATTGAAGAGTACATCACCACCATGGTTATACCAGATTTAATGCAAAAGCAAGTTGAAATTTTTTTGAGACTTGTGAGACAATGGGAGATTCACGGGTAGATGGTCTGAGTGCTGTCAAATGTATTTACATATTTGGATCTCTTCTTCATCCCTTACCGCTCCCTTACCCCAGAAATTGAAACCAGTGTTGGAGTAATGGCAGAGTGCGAGGGTCGGGGAGTGAGAGCGATGAGACTGTATGCGGGAATGCGAGGAGGCCGAGCACTGAGGGCATGCATCGTATGAGCAGTTGTGGAGGTTGAACAGATGGAGGCCCGACGTAGATGGAGGTATAGAACTAATGATGTTGCAGAAAAATGAGAGTTGACAGTTGTAGATAGTGCATAGAAATGAGAAAACATGATTTTTTTACCAAGACCGAGACCATAGGCATTGCATAGAATGCACACTTGAATTGAGGTAGGTTTGGACACACTCATTGACGAACAGAGATGGCAGGGAGCATTTTGAATTGATTTTTAGAATGTATGCAACATAGGGTAGAAAATCTAACACATAAACACACAATAGGAAGAAGAAGGCCAATCATCATGGCTTTGATACCATGTTAAATGCACGCATGGTAACCACACATAAGGAGAAACTAAACACACATAGACAGAAAGATAAGCGTGTGATGCTTTAATGTTAACCATAGATGTGATTTTATAGTACATTAGGTGTGACCCTTGGATTCCGCATTCCAAGGTCACTTGGACTCTTTTATGACTGTTCGGCTTCCAGACCTACCCATTGAGGGTTAGGTGTCCAACAGGTTCTATTGCCTACACTTGGATTCTAGCTAAGAATATAACCAAATTAGATCCAAAGAGAAAAGATAATGATTATATGGTACAACAATAGTATAAGGTTTATAGGTTGATTGATATTAACACTGACAGGGTAAGCTTAAATAGTGAAGTCGTTGTTGATGAGGAGGTTAAACCTTTCCAAACTTCTCCTAAGTTTTGAATTACTTATAAGCCAAGTGCTAATGTGTGTCAATGAGTGTTATGCATGTTATGAAGTGGTTGGGCATGTCAAAAAGTTCTAAGTAGAGAGTGCCAATGCATGTTGAGGAGTGTTAAGGAGTACTAGGACAACATAAGGGAATACTAGGTAAAAATACATGGAAGTGAATTAATATGAGGGTATGTAGGGAGTGGAAATGAGTGATAGTTGTCATGTGAAGGAGGGAGTGAGAAGGTATTCTAAGCAATCACACACCTTATTGACCACTCAATTCTTACCATTCTCACACCATAACAAAAAACGATAAAATGCCATTCTTAAAATCTATTTTGTAGTTTCCTAATGTCATTCAATTAGAATATCTCAATTACTTATGTCAATAATGGTAAGATAATTTTTTTATTCTCTTAAAAGAACTCTTTCTAGACATACACCCCATCAAACATAAATCATCGAGTCAAAAAGAATGTAAATGAATGAATAAGAGGGTGTGTTGGGGGTGTTAGTGACTGTCAGGCATGCCAAGGGGGGAGTGACAAGGCATACTAGGGAATTCTATGGCATTTCAAGAAGTTTTAGGGTGTGCTAATATGTTCCGGATAGTGCCAAGGCATGCCAGACATGCTAAGACATGCCATGTGTTAAGGAGGGAGTGTTAGCAAGTTCTAGGTGTGTTAAGGAGGGAGTGACAAGGTATGTTAGGAAATTCCAAGGCATGATAGAGTGCTAGGAAAGCATGCCAAATTGTGCCAAGTTCCAGGGTCAGCCAATGTGTGCCAAGGAGTGTTAGGGAGTGCTAGAGAAACACAAGGTAGCACTATGTCACAATGCATGGAAATGAATGAATAATAGTGTGTGACAAGGAGTTTCAACGAGTTCCATGTGTGATAAGGAGGAGTGAAAAGGCATGATTGGAAGTGATAAGGAATGATAGAGTGCTAGGGTGGGATGTAGCCAAGATGTGCCAATGCGTGCAAGGAAGTGTTAACTAGGGGTGCAAGGGAAACACTACATCAAAATGCATGGAAATGAACAAATAAGAGTTTGGGATTGGAAGTGTCAGTGACTTCCAAGTGTGCTAAGGATGTATTGAAAATGTATGCTAGGCACTGTTAAGGCATGTTAGAGGCGAGGGTGACATGCCAAGATGTCCCAGGTGTTAGGGTGTACCAACACGTGCCAAGGAGTGTTAAGGAATGATATGGAAACACAAGGGAGCACTTGGTAAAAATGCATGAAAATGAATGAATACAAGTTTGTAACTAGGATTTTCAATGAGCTCTAGGTGTGCTAAGGAGAGAGTCAAAAGGTATGCTAGGAAGTTACAATGAATTCTAGAGTGCTAGGGTGGCATGCAAAGATGTGTCAGGTGTTAGGGTGTGCCAATGCACGCTAGGGAGTGTTAGGGAGTGTCAGGTAAACAAAAGGAAGCTCTAGATCAAAATGCATGGAAATGAACGAATAAGAGTGTTTGATATGGAGTGTCAATGAGTTCTAGGTCTGTGACATTCCTATCTCGAAAACATTAAGGTATGTGAAATTCTTGTGAACCATCACATGATGATCTTACTCTTGGTGGATGATCGTGGCCTCCCTTTAGCAACGCTTACATAGACCTCTAACTAGACCTACTTTAGGACTACTTCTCTCCGAGCCTCCTTGATAAAATGAGCTCATTCTCACTTGATGTTCTTGCCTTCATACTAAGGTCTCCTTAAATAGCTTTCCTAGCTAGGCCTCTTAAGAATGCTCTAGAACTTATGAATTTTATATACTTAGATCTTAGGAAATATTATTTTTCAGTTTAATTTTATTTTAGATTTTAAACCTCATCTCGAGTCCAAAGCCCCTTCGCTTGGGTTATTTTCCCACAAAACATTTTGTGGTCAAAATAACAAAAACCCATATCACTAGGATTTTGGAGTACCTCCCAAGCTACACAATTTAACAACATAGTATAGTTGTAGTAATCGTAACTTGGTCAAGCTCCTATAGTCAAGTGAGGACTTGGTTGGGTTCCCAAGTTGAAAATTAAGTAAGGGTAGTTGTGAGGGCATGATAAATAGGAAGGGTTAGGGAATGCCAAGGAATTAAAAGGTGTGCTAACACATGCTGGACAATGTCAATGCATGTTGAGGATTGTTAAGGAGTGTCAAGGTATCACAAGGAAGAACTAGGTCAAAATGCATGGAAATGAAAAAATAAGAGTGTGTTCCAGGGAGTCTCAATGAATTCAAGTGTGTCAAGGATGAAGTGTGTTAGAAAAAGTTCATAATAGGATTTATAAAATTCTAGCCTACGATTGCGATA
Source organism: Pinus albicaulis (assembly GCA_034641835.2). Taxonomy (NCBI): domain Eukaryota; kingdom Viridiplantae; phylum Streptophyta; class Pinopsida; order Pinales; family Pinaceae; genus Pinus; species Pinus albicaulis. Next base: position 68,851 of record JAXQQM020082918.1, read on the forward strand.
AGGGGCTCTATTAGACTCATGTATTTCACAGTATCACAAGGTGACTGATCACTGATGCGAAGTGCGTAGATGTAATGCCACTTCATAACTAAATTCTATAGAATTTAAGGTTTGGGTGAATGAGTTGTCACTATATTTTGTGTGTATAATAGGTAAATTAGGGACTACGAGGTTTATAGCTCATTTCATGAATAAATAGGCCAAAAGACTTGACAATAAGCAAAGGCTTTCCACCTCATCGTGCCACCGTCATCTTTAAATCCGTCGGCCTACGTTTCATTCTGATCCCCCTTTACCATCCTTACTTTGTCCTTGCAGGGGGGGTTCGGAACGAATGGTTTTCAAGAAAGGGACCCCCTTATGTGTCACTCTCTCATGAATTCACACCCCCCCTTTATATTACCACATACCACTTCATAAGGGTCCGAAATACCACTTTTCTCTTGCAAAACCATTTTCCCCAAATGAAAAACCATTTTTTTGCCAATTTTACCAGTCTGTTTTCGAGGGAGATTTCAGGAAGATGGGAAAGAATTTTGAAAAACCGAGAGGGGTTGTTATTTAGCACAGGCTCAAGAAAAAATCATCTCCCAGATTTTTCACAGGTGTCTTCAGTTGGGATAATCAAAAGCCATCTCTCAGCCCTATTTTTCGGATTTCTGTTTTTTCTATGTTGGTTATGATTTTGTGACGACTGTTGTGGAGAGATGGAGATGAATTTTGAAAATCTGAGAGAGGTTTTTGGCTAGCACGAGGCATAGAACAATAAAATCTCTCATATTTTTCATAGGTGTCACCATTGAGGAAAAAACATGTCTAATTTAACCCCTATTTTCATCAATTTCGCCCGTTTTTCACGGCATGACAAACATCCCAAGATTTTCAGGAATTTGTTTTTTGATGATGGTTCTTAGATGTGAACAAGGATAATATATTTAGGCAACCGTTTTCCATAAAAATAGTGCCAAATAGTATGACATTAGGACAAGAAAGAAATCGGTGCCACAATGGAGTTAATGATCCAACCAAGGCGGTGTAAGAAAGGTTGGGCCAGACATCAATTTTGTCTCATTTTGTCTTTTCGAAATTTTAAAATCCCAATTGCGTTCACCTTATAATTCAGGAAGGGTCATCGAAGTTAATACAACTAACGGTGGCTGAAAAATTCACCTCATCATAGCCTTGCATGACCATACTTGTCCATTTTCTGCTTAAATTGTAATCAATGAAAGTTTTCCAGGGTAGCTGATTAGGGCAAACCGACTTAGTTGTTAGTTAAATACCACTAGAATTCTCATTATAAAAGGTTGGATATTTTAGCACCTATATTGTAAGAACTACTATTGAATCACTTTAATTTTTGGAGCTGGACATCAATAATCAAAGACGTTTACAAGATTCTTGAGTTGTTTCAAAATGGTAATGTGTTTCATATTTGTTTAAATGTCTCCATTGTTTTCTCTGTTGTGTATCTGCTCATCTAATTGTAAATCAGAAATTTTAGATTAAGATTCACTATCAGAGCACCTTAATTCTGTTTGCATTTACAATCTAAATGTTTTTTTCTGAAGTCTGATTAAAGAATTCTTAATTACTCTTTAGTCACTACAGAACCTTACTGTTTATTTCACCTCATAATTCATACAGCTCTAAAAATCCATTTAGCATAGTTAGCTTGCCCTGTGATTTGTGCTTGATTTTGATGTTCCATTCCAGCCTTTGACTCCATCACCCAATGGAATAGCTTCTACAGCCCTATCTGCCCAACCACACAATCAATAAAAGAAACAACCCACATCACTCTAACTATCCTAATATCATTATGTATAGGCAACAAGTTAAATCAATTTAAATGATAAAACAGAGAGAGCCCTCTCAGATTCTAAGAAGGCTAGGTCCTGGAATCCAAAGCGGTTTTATGTTGTGCTTTATAGTTTAGTTTTTCCAATATTCTAAATTATAGAGTGCAAACATTCTCGACAAATAAATTTTAAACAAAGGGAGACTTTGTGTTAGGCACAACACTATTTTTCCTTTATCTATTATTTTTATATGACATGTGGCACACTTTGGCCGAATGCTCATGTTTTAAACTATTTTAGACAATTCAATATTGTACATTGTTATGTATAAGTTTTGGGGAACTCAGCTTGTGCTGACCAATATCTTGTGTGTCTTGTGTATCCCGTGGTTCTTGCAAACTCTCAGTTAATTCTCTATTGTTTATATGAACTAGACATACATGTGAAATATTGCCTATGTAAGCTATGTTTCTTAGTTGTTTTATGGCAATGGCTAGATGTGATCCTTGTCTTGGTAAGTTCTTAAGTGGGAAAATTTCAGCTTGGACATGACTGGCCTAAGATGAGGTATAAGAAGTTCTTAGGTGAACAAGGCACAATCTACTTGTAGTAGGTGCAATTGATCAAGTTGTTACAGTTGAAGCAGACCAATGTCACATGAACTTGAGTAGTTAAGGACTTGATTGGGTTCCCAAGTCATGAAAAAATGTAAGGATATTTGTGAGGGCATGAGTGCTAAGGCATGCTAGGGATTGCTAACATGTGCCAGATAGTTCTAAGGCATGTAAAATATGCTAATATGTGTCAAGTGCTAAGGCATGGCAATATATGCAATGGTGTGACAATACATGCCAGAGACTATCAAGGAAACGAAAAGGAGAAACAAATTAAAATACAAGGAAATGAACACAACATAGTGTTAATAAGTCATCAATTTACATTTTCCAAGAGGGGCTTTCTATGCACACCAACACTAGGTGGCAATGAGTGTCAAGTGCCAAGTGTTAGTGCATTCTAAGTGCCAAATAATCCTCTGTTACTTATCTTCTACTTTCCAATAACTGATCTCAAATAACTTTAATATTAAACCATGCCAAAGCATATTGAGGCATCTTAATGAATGCTATACAAGATAATGATCACGGCCTCTTTATGAATACATGTCTCTCCGCCCCCTAATCAAATGAGTTCCTTCTCACTTGATGTTATTTCCTTCATCCTAAGGAATCCTTAAATATTTTTTCCTAGACCTCTTAGGAACCCTCTAGAACTTACGGGTTTTATCCACTTAGACCTTAAGAAATATTAATTTTCCTTTTTAATTTTCTTTTAGATTTTACACCTCGTCTTGGGTCCAAAATCCCTTTTCTTTGCTTCTATTCCCACAAAGTCTTTTGTGACCAAACTCACACAAATCCATCTCACTAGGCTTGTGGAGTATATCCCAAGCTACACAATTCAACAATATAGTCTAGTTGTAGAAACTATAACTTGGTCAAGCTCTTGTAGTCAAGCGAGGGATTGGTTGGGTTCCCAAGTCGAAAATTAAGTAAGGGTAGTTGTGAGGGCATGATAGCTAGGGAGGGTCAGGGCATGCAAAGGAATGAAAAGGCATGCTAACACATGTCAGAAAATGTCAATGCATGTTGAACTAGAGTGTTAGGGAGTGTTGGGGCATATCGAGGGATAACTAGGTCAAAATGCATGGAAAGGAACAAATAAGAGTGCGTGCAAGGGAGTGTTAGCAAATTCAAATGTGCTAAGGACGTACTATGTTAGGAGAAGTTTAGAATAGGATTTACATGAGGCAAGCCTACAGTTGTTATAAGGGGCTCGACATAGCAATTTTAGACAAAGGGAGATCACTTTGTGCTAGGCAGAACATTGTTTTTCCTTTAGTTATTTTTTTTATATGAGATGTGGCACACTTTGTCTACATGCTCATGTTTTGAACTATTCTAGATAATTTCACATTGTACATTGTTGTGTATAAGTTTTTGGGCCCTCAGCTTGTGTTAGCTTATATCTTGTGTGCCTTGTGAATATTGTGGTTCTTGCCAACTCTCAGTTAATGTTATATTGTTTATATGAACTGAACATACATGTGAAATATTTCCTGTGTAGGCTATGTTTCTTAGTTGTTTTATGGCCATGGCTAGATCATGTGATCATTGTCTTAGTAAATAGTTAAGTGGGACAAGTTGAGATTGGACATGAGTGGAATACGATGAGTTATAGGCAGTTTTTAGGTGTACAAGGCACAATCTACTTGTAGTAGGTGCAGTTGGTCAAGTTGTTGGGCTTGAAGCAGGCCAAAGTTTTCACATGAACTACAGTAGCCAAGGACTTGATTGGTTTCCCAAGTCATGAAAAAATGTAAAGGCTAGCTGTGAGGACATGAGTGCCAAGGTGTGCTAGGGAATTCTAAGATGTGCCAGATAGTGCGAAGGCATGTCAAACATGATAAGATGTGCCAAGTGATAAGGCATGAAGAGATGTGCAAGGGTGTGTCAATTTATTCCAAGGACTTTCAAGTCAACAAAAGGGAGAAAAAATTTAAAATGCAAGGAAATGAACACATAACATGGTTAATTAGTCATCAATTTACCTTTTCTAAGAGGGGCATGCTAGGCACACCAACATGACTAGGCGCCAATAGGTGACAAGTGCAAAGTCTTAGTGCATTCTAAGTGCCAAGTCTTCCTTTGTTGCTTCTCATATACTTTCCAAAAATTGATCTGAAATAAATTTAATATTAAACCGTGCAAAATCATACGAAGGCATCTCAACGTGTTCCATATATCCAAAGACTTTCCAAGCACCAACACGTGCCAAGTGCCAATATGTGTCAGGGACTTTTATGCATGTTATGAAGTGGAATGGAATGTTGAAGACTGCTAAGGTGTGCTAGAGAGTTCTAATGCATGTTTAGGAGTGTTAAGGAGTAATAGGGAAAAACATTAAGGGAGCACTAGGTCAAAATTCATGGAATTTAATGAATATGAGGAACGTGTGCCAGGGACTAGTGTTAATAAGTGATAGCTATCATAATAAGAAGGGAGTGAAAAGGTATGATAAGCATTGGTAAGGCATGCTAGGGAATATCAAGGCATGTAAAGAAGTGCCAAAGTGTGCTAGGGATTTCCAGGGTGTGCTAATTATATGTTCCAAATAGTTATAAGATATGCCAATACATGCCAGGTGCTAAGGATGTGTAGGGTGCCAGGGTATGTCAATATGTGTCAAGAAGTGTCAAGGCAACAAAAGGAAGAACCAAGCCAAAATGTAAGGAAATGAACACATAAGAGGGTTAATAAGTCAGAACTTTATCTTTTTCAAAAGGGGCATGCTAGTCACACTAATAATAGTCCCAATACATGCCAAGTGGCATTGTGTGCCAAGTGCTAATGTATGTCAATGCATTCAACCAAGGTGTTCCAGGGTGTTAGGTCTCTGTAATTTAGTAGAGTGACAAGACTAAATGCTACAGAGACTACATCAAAAACCACTTTGGGATTCTAGGATATAACCCTCCTGAATCCAGAGAGGGATCTCTCTATAAGTGCAAAGATTGATTTATCTTTTAAGGTTTTAGTATGATATTAGGCTAGTTATTAAGAACAAGGGTTTTTTGTTTGTTTGGTTGGTCGGGCATGATCTTTGATTGAGTGGAAAGTCCTGAAAATGGAAGAGTTTCAGGGGGGTGAAGATGTGAATAACCAAAACAAGGTTTAGCTAATAGGATAGGTCAGGAACTGCACTTAATCCATTGGGCTATGGAGTCACAAAAGGTTTTAATTGTGCAACAATTTCAAGAGTGGTCCATGGGGAAAGTTATCTATAACAAAATATCTTTTGGATTAAATGATGAAATGGAACATTAAAAGTGTTGTGAAGGTGGAAAAAGCCAATAATTTCAACAAGGATTTATCAACTTTCCAAACAAGAAAAGCCTTTTTAAGCAACTATTTGAAACCAGCCAAAGGACAGGGCTAACCATAGAATTCTTTGGATAAGCTTGTATTAAAGCTAAATTATCAGACAAACAATCTAGTAATCCACATGACTACTTTCAGAAAGGATGAAAACATATAAGAAAACAAAGTGTAGCTTAAGATCAAGTAAGATATCATTAAAATCTAGGCCCGCTTTTAGCACACTCTTAGGGAAAATTTCAAAGAACCTTTGGAGAAAGAACTAGAAGACAGGGCAAACCATAAACTTTTCTAGTTTGAATCTACTTAGCATGTAATGAAAATATCATCCAAGAACTTCCTTTCAAGTTTTTCACATCAAGACATGGACTAACCAACATTCCTTGATAATGTTTACACTTAAGTAATTCTTAAATACAAAATTGGAAGAAAACATAAAGATAAATCTTATCAGTGAGAGTAGGGTAATTTTAACAGTAAATCCTAGCTCTATATTTGTTGTTCTTTATCAGAGAAATATGAACAAAATGGCATACATGAAAGGAAAAAAATAACAGTAAGAGGTACTTCACCAATGGTATAGACCAAGATCCCATGAATCAACTTGTATATTGATGTCAATCCAGTTACATACTTCAAGTCCAATGTTTCAGTACAGCAACAACTTCTCTTCCCAGCCTAACTTCTTTGATTACAAACAGAGCTTCAAAGCCTTTGAAAACTATTTACATGAAAAAAGTTTCGAACAGAAAGTATTACATCAACAATCCAACAACCAACCCTTTACAATGTGCTTCTCAAGGAGATTTTATAAGAAGATGAGGAGGTGGGATCAAAGAAAAGATCTCTAGTTCAATTAATACAAGTTTTAATGCTTCTCTGTCTTTGAGGGCTTAAATAGAGAAGTTTTCTGACATTTCTCTGTATTAATTGGTTTTCATTAATTTTTTAGGCTACTTGGCAGTTTTTGTTGATTTTAAACTCCTTTAGGTAGGCTGGCAGTAACTCAGGCTGTCTTTAGACAAAACTATCACTGACTAGGCAATAACTCTGCTTCCATTTGATTTATTGAGGCTACAGGTGGCTCTTTGGTAGCTGGAGAGGATTAAATTAGCCTCTAATGTGGCAGTTGAGGCCTTTCAGACTGATATATCTCTTTGCTTTTCCTTAAAACACCTTTAATCTGCTTTACTCTGTGTTTTAGGCTTAATTAGCCTTGATATTTGTTCTCAGGTCTTTGTTCCTTAACACTGTCTTTATCTCTATGGATTAGGCATTTGATTCTTGAATTTATGCCTTAATCCCTTTAAAATTTGATTTAAAATCATTGATTCTTCAGTTATGCTATGATCCTATCCTTTGAAACTGATACTCTTTGTTTATTTGATGTTTTACTGTGTTTTTGTTATTTTGCAGGTGCGCAGAAGGTTTACATAGGTGGAGGCCTTGTTTTTATGAAGAACTCCTTGGATCCCTTCCTATACCAAAGGTTAGGAATCGTCATTCCTGGCCTTCATATCATTTTAAATATATGGGAAAAAACCCATATAACGTGCAAAAAACAAAGAAAAGTTAAGTAATCCTGCAGAAAATGGGTTCAAACACTGCTTTGGACGGTTTGGGAGCGAGGGTGAATCGAGCGGTCAGATTTGAATATCCAACGGTTGAGATTAATCAATGGGGTCATTGGGGAGATTAGATGGATGGAAAGTGCAATGGAGGCGAAATTAAATTGGGACCGTCCGATCTTAGAGATCGACGGCGGAGAACTCACAATGGAGCATTTGTGAGAATCGATAGAGGGCAAACAAATGGAGGTGAAATACAATGAGAGCCATTCGATCTCGGAGATCGAAGGTTAAGATTAAAGTGGAAAATAAAATTGCGGGGGACAGTGGTTTGGCAAAAAACCGTCAATGATTTTTGCATTGCGTTTGGGTGGTAATTGGTTTGTCCCAAAAAAAATGCGATACGATACAACGTTTGACACCTGTCCCTTTCAATACCACTGGTTTTGGAAAATTTTTGGGCATTAACGTCTGGGCGCAAACATTTTGCGAAATGGATCATCCATTGTTGGATGATCGGGTGCAGATCCGATGGTGCGGATTGCACGCAACGGGAAAGTTGCACGAGTGGAAGGAGTAGTGGGCCTGGTGATGACGTGTTATCCTGTCGTGTAGTGGACGGGTGGAAAGGGTCATCGGGTTAAGTCCTGATCATATGATCTTTCAAATGGATGGTTAGGATTCAAAGAGGAGATGGATTATATGAACAAAGGAAAAGGTAAGGTAGGGGATCAGGCAGAGGAAAGGATAAATGGGAGCCGTCGGATCATGAGGATCGACGGCCAAGATTTGTCGATGGGGGAGAAAGAGAAGGGTGGGGTCTAAAAAGCATAAGTGTTTGTGGGCCGTTGGATTTGAGAAGATCAACGGAAGATATTTAATCACAGGATCACATTGGCGGGAGGAAAGGGAAAAGTGGCGATGCGATGTGCTGCTATGATTGAGAGTAGACTGTTAGATCAGGGGAAATGAATGGTGGAGATCTCATCAGAGCATTGCATCGGCGGAGGTCAAAGGGTAAGGGGATGACCCTTTGTGATATGTGATTTATGCGAGGGCCGTCCGATCTGAAGGATGATCGATGGTCAGGATTTAATTGGTGAGCATGATGTCGGAGGGCTATGGGCGGATCGCGATTGAATCTTAGCCATCGGTTCTTGTGGATTCGATGGCTGAGATTAAATCGGGGGATTGACATCGAAGGAGGAAAAGGAAAGGATAAAGAGAAAATGTAATTTCCTATTGCGATTGAGCGATTGTGATTAGTGCTTGGTCGCGGCTCTAGGTCACATAAGGAAAAGGGGCTGGGGCTTAAGGTTGAAAGGGGATTAAGGCCTTACAGAAAAATGAAGTTTTTTAGGCCAAATTGAGGGTTTTTCAGAGGTTTTTGAGGGTTCCGATAGGCTAAAGGGAGGATTTTAAAACCAAATAAAGGGGAGATATAAGGTTTTAAAGGGGAGCTTGATGATTTTTAAGGTTAAAATGAAGGTTTAGAGGATTTTTATGAAGGAAATGAGAATGAAAATGGGGTTTATTTATGAGTAAAGGAGGAGTGAAAATGATGAAAAATGGGGTTTTGAGCAGTCTTTCTCTTGGTAAAACAACAGGTACTTTGAGGGCTTTAAAGTGAAACAACAGTGAAGATTAATACCAAGGACATCATAAGACTTCAAGAACTCACAATTTGGACATGAATTGTTTCTTGAAGGCTAAAAAAGATTTATCCACCATTTGGTATAACAAATTTTTATAGGTGGCTAACAACGGCTCCAACTTGGGATGGCAGCTCCTTGGAGGTGTCAAGAACCACATAAATTCATCTCTGGAATGTAGATCAGTATCTTTCATTTTTGACAACCTTTTCCTGTTCTCTGATCAACTGCTTGAAAGATGGTTAGAACATTTTATATCAATAGAAAAATTCTTCCCCAAATAGCTACCTACACAACCTACTGTAGAAATTAGCTGAATAAATCACTTATTCAATGAAGATTAACCCGATCATACATCAATTTCGAATTGCATGCATAACACATAACCTTCTTCTACAATTAATTGTCACATGCGGAAATAATATAGAAGCAATCGCATATCAAATCAATCACACATTAACTCAGTATGTATGGGGAAAGCCTATAGCTGAAAACCCCCCAGCTATTGTGTATATTATAATGGAGAAATCATGTAACAATCATAGTACAAAAACTCTTCACAAGCTCTCATGCACTACCTCCCATGCTACACACTATCAAGCTAGATCTAGCAAATCACTTGCTTCAATCCTTAGCCACTTGATAGCCAACCTTGATTGCGTATTTTAATGCTAGGTGATGGCCTCCTTATATAGATAAACCACCAGCCTAAACTTTGCAATACTCATAGCTTACTCCACTTATCTATGTGTTGCAAATAGCAACAGTATAGTTACAACTGATAGCTAACTCTACCCTTTCATCTATCTCTTTCACTGGTCTTCACTGAACTGATCATGCACCGTAGTGAACTGAAGTGTTCTTGAGTTGACTAATGAGTTAATATTTAGTAAATTAAATATTATTTAATTTACTCCACTCATATCTAGTTGATTAGTTAGTTAACTAATCCCAACTAGTTCAACTAAAACAAACAGAACACAACTCCACTATCTGTCCCGTTAACTCCTCCAAAACTCTATGTTTAGGCGTTCCGGCATAGTTTATGAGTTGTTAGTTTGTCTCATGTGTTTTCCCCAAAGTCTGATAGCCTTTTCCCGAAGTTAGAGGGTCATATACCTCTATGTGTAGAAATTAGCTGAATAAATCACTTATTCAATGAAGATTAACCCGATCATACATCAATTTCGAATTGCATGCATAACACATAACCTTCTTCTACAATTAATTGTCACATGCGGAAATAATATAGAAGCAATCGCACATCAAATCAATCACACATTAACTCAGTATGTATGGGAAAGCCTATAGCTGAAAACCCCCCAGCTATTGTGTATATTATAATGGAGAAATCATGTAACAATCATAGTACAAAAACTCTTCACAAGCTCTCATGCACTACCTCCCATGCTACACACTATCAAGCTAGATCTAGCAAATCACTTGCTCCAATCCTTAGCCACTTGATAGCCAACCTTGATTGCGTATTTTAATGCTAGGTGATGGACTCCTTATATAGATAAACCACCAGCCTAAACTTTGCAATACTCATAGCTTACTCCACCTATCTATGTGTTGCAAATAGCAACAGTATAGTCACAAATGATAGCTAACTCTACCCTTTCATCTATCTCTTTCACTGGTCTTCACTGAACTGATCATGCACTGTAGTGAACTGAAGTGTTCTTGAGTTGACTAATGAGTTAATATTTAGTAAATTAAATATTATTTAATTTACTCCACTCATATCTAGTTGATTAGTAAGTTAACTAATCCCAACTAGTTCAACTAAAACAAACAGAACACAACTCCACTATCTGTCCCGTTAACTCCTCCAAAACTCCTGCCACTGAAGTCTAACTGAAGCCAACCATGCAAGATGCCATCAAACCCTAGGAACTACGTGATTCCTTGTGTCAGTTGCATGAGCCACCTCCATGACTCAAACTGAAGTGCGCCAAGAGAGTAAACTGCTGTTTATAGTCAAAATATTATTAAGGGTAAATAATATTTGACTTCCATATTTTTAGGAGATCAGTCTAAAAATAGCCTGGGTCCTAAAAAATAGGGTCTCATCTATTTTTTACCAACATGTCGCATACTTCAAGAATCTCCAAGTAGAATTCCCAAATTATGCTCCGTATGTCTAAAAATAGACATAGTCTAAAAATAGACTTTGCGCCAGAATTTGCCTGCGGGCCCACTTAGTGAAAGCGACTTCATTTCACTAAGCTCCATCATCTTGCTGCATTTTCAACACTCCCTCTCAGCAAGATATGGATTATCTGCAACCCCTATCCTGCCTCTGTGGAATTCGAACTTGCTCTGGGTGAGCGCCTTCGTCAGGATGTCGGCATCCTGATCCTCCGTGGGAACATATGAAAGCATCATGATCCTCCGCTGAACACAATCTCTGATGTGATGGTACCTGATGTCGATATGTTTGGACCTATCATGGAAAACTGGATTAGCCGAGAGCTTGATGCAGCTCTGGTTATCACAGTAGATCACTGTAGGCTCCAAATGCAACCTGAACAAACCTGCGAGGATCTTCCTCATCCAAATAGCCTCGCATGCGGCCAAGCTAGCTGCCATATGTGCCAAAGCCTCTATTTGGGCGGTGCCAGGATCCTGCTTCTGTTTGTGCCGGGGAAAGCTGCAGCCGACCAATCTTTGAAAACTCCTCCAGAAGTGCTCTTCCGGTCCGTTGGACTCCCTGCCCAATCTGCATCAGTGAAACGAGAAAGTTTCACTCCATCCTCCTGTCTGTACCATAGACCATATCCCGATGTGCCTCTGATATAGCGCAATACATGCTTGCCCGCCTTCCAAAAGAGCTTGGTAGGCTTAACCATAGCTTGCGAAAGCTGGTTAACCGCATAGCATATATCGGGTCGAGTATTGACCAGATACATCAACGACCCCACCAACTGTCGATAGACAGTGGCATCCACTACCTCCTCCGAAGTAGCATCTCCCTTCCTCCAACCTCCGGGAAGAGGGGTATCAACAGGCTTGCAGCCTTGCATGTTGAACCTCTCCAGAATCTCCCGGGCATACTTGCCCTGAGAAACAAACAGTCCTCCACTGCGCTGCCAAATCTCCAATCCCGGGAAATAATGAAGGATGCCCAGGTCCTTCATCTCAAACTCTCGTGCAAGATCCTCCTTGCATGAAAGTATCAACTGCTCGTCGCCAGTCAAAATCAGATCATCTACATACAGTACGATGATCAACAGCTTCCCCTCCACTACAATCTGGTACAGGTTTGGATCCGCCTCACTCTTGGAGAATCCAAGCCCGGTGAAGTAGCTGTCTATCCGAGTGTACCAAGCACGAGGTGCTTGCTTCAGCCCATACGGTGCTCTCTTGAGTCGGCACACATGCGACTCACTGCTGAAGATCTCAAAACCTTCAGGCTGCTCTATGTACACCTCTTCCTCAATAACTCCATTGAGGAACGCAGTCTTCACATCCATCTGATGAATGTGCCACCCCATCTTCGCTGAGAGAGCAAGGATCGTCCGTATGGAAGAGTACCTTGCGACAGGTGCAAAAGTCTCCTCATAGTCAATCCCCTCGATCTGTGAGAAGCCACGGGCGACAAATCTCGCCTTGTACTTCTCCACACTCCCGTCAGCCGCCTGCTTCACTTTGTAGATCCATCGCGAACCCACCACTGATTTTCCCACCGGTCTTAGGACAATCTCCCATGCACTGTTTCTGACGATCGAATCATATTCTTCGATCATGGCATCAACCCATGCGGGTTCCTCCACAGCTTCCTCAAAAGAGGATGGCTCCGTCACAACACATTGACTCACAAGAGCCATGTATCCAGTGTACCGATCCGGTGACTGTCTCTGTCTGCGCTGTGCTGTAGGTGGACCTACAACCTTCTCTGCATCCCGAGCCAGTCGCTCAGCTTCTGTAGTGCGCATGCGCCCTCTGATGGTTGGCGCTGCATGGGTGGTTTCTTCCACCTCATGAACCTCCTCTTGTGGCTGATCCACATCCAGAAGCTCCTCCTTAGGAACTAACAGCTCCTCATCTGCATGCAAGTGTAGCTCCCTCTCAAGCGAACACTGCATGGCTTTCTCCTCCTGAAATTTTATATCCCGTCGCACAACAGTCTTGCGACTGTCTGGAACATACACCCGATAGTTATGAGGTGTATCAGTGTACCCCACAAATATTCCAACCTCAGCAGTTGGATCCAGCTTCCTTCTCGCATCCTTCGTCACATGCATGTAGACAGGAGAACCAAAAATCCGCAAATGGGAAATATCAGACCTCTTGCCAGAATAAGCCTCCTCCGGTGTACTCATGCCAAGAACCTTGTGAGGATAACGGTTCTACACATACACTGTTGTATTGCATGCCTCAGCCCACAAGTGAAGGGGTAGGCCCTGATCATGCAACATCGCCCGTGCAGCACCCACGATCGTTCTGTTCTTCCTCTCAGCCACCCCGTTCTGCTGTGGGTTATGGGGTGCGATGAGCTCTCTCCGAATCCCTTCTGCGCTGCAGAACTCCTTGAATTCAGCCGAGATGAATTCACCACCGTTATCACTCCTTAGAGCAATCACCTTCTTCCCCGACTCCTTCTCGACCGGTGCTTTAAACTCACAGAACTTCGCGAATGTATCGCTCTTCTTCTGCATGAAGAAGATCCAGCACTTTCGAGAGAAATCATCAACAAAGATCACATAATACATGTGCTTTGATGTCGAAGCAATTGAGAAAGGACCACACACGTCTGTGTGAACTCTCTCAAGGATCGTCGTGGCGCGACTATCCTTCTCGTGAAAGGTGGCTTTCACATACTTCCCTAAAGTACACCCCTTGCACTGATCTGACTGCGCAAGAGTGCCCTTAGGAAGTCCAGTAGAAATCTGCTGCAGAATCTTCAAAGCTCCATAGTGAAGATGGCCCAATCTCCTGTGCCATAGTTCGCCCTCATCATCCCGGCTCACCACTTCTCGATAACACATGTCATGTTCTTGTGATCATCTACCATAAAAGCGATAAGGTTACGAGTTCGGAGCTATCTTGGGTCTCTCAGAGTGATGTGCTGCGCGAGGCTTTTCCTGCAGCCCAGGAATACCACATCATAACCCTTATCCTCCAACATCGCCCTCACCCTCAAAGCCTTTCTTCAATCCCGGTGCATGCACTTGTATCCTTCGGTACAAAGGGTTTACCAAGTTCCTGCGAGATGCGAGTGCGTACGATCTTGTATCTACCGTCATCGCCCATCTCGTGCCATACCCAAATCCTTGTCCTCCGGATCATACGAGAACAACTCCCGATCTCAGATAAGTATGAAATAGCCTTTTGCTGTCCAAGAACCACACCGATCCCAGCATACTTGAAACTAAGCATGCAATCGGTGAAACTTTGACAACCACCCCCACACTTCCCAGCTCATCTCTGCACTGAGTGAACTTCGTGAGGTATTTGGCGATGCTGTCGCCCTTCTCCATCTTGATGTTCCTGAGCTTATCTTTGAGCACCAGCTTCCTTTGGTCACTCTTCTTCTGGAATAGATCCATCAAAGCTTTCCACATTAAATATGGAGTAGCCTTTCCATGCAGGCTGGATACAATATGATCCTTGACGCCCTCCAACAGGATCCTTCGACATTTCGCGATCTTCTTTTGCCATGCATCGACCAGAGCTGCATCAGTGGGCTTTGGGACATCTGCATCCACGAACTCCTTCAGACCATTATCTTCTAACACTGCTTCCATTCGATCTTTCCATGCAACATAGTTCGAACTGCCTTCAAGAGCATATTCGAGTCGCAAACCATTGAAAGAAGACATCTTTCAACACCGGCACCAAGAAGAACAACCTTCTGCAAAATTCGAATTCCAAACTCCAAGCTCTATCGCTTCCGATCTACACTTGAAAACAAATTATTTCCAAATCAGAGATTGACTGCAAGGGCATTCACCAGATCTTTCACCTTACAAAGAAGGATGAATATTCCGGAGGCTACCTGGCCCGCATGCAGACTCTGTCCGAGGAAATAAGTTTGCAATCACCGTAATAGACTTCGACAATTAACTTCGCTCCGATACCATGTAGAAATTAGTTGAATAAATCACTTATTCAATGAAGATTAACCCGATCATACATCAATTTCGAATTGCATGCATAACACATAACCTTCTTCTACAATTAATTGTCACATGCGGAAATAATAGAAGCAATCTCACATCAAATCAATCACACATTAACTCAGTATGTATGAGGAAAGCCTATAGCTGAAAACCCCACAGCTATTGTGTATATTATAATGGAGAAATCATGTAACAATCATAGTACAAAAACTCTTCATGACTCTCGTGTTTTAGCTTCACAACACACACTATCAAGCTAGATCTAGCAAATCACTTGCTCCAATCCTTAGCCACTTATTTGCCAACCTTCGGTGCGTATTTTAATGCTAGGTGATGGCCTCCTTTTAGATAAACCACCAGCTAAACTTTGCAATACTCATAGCTTACTCCACCTATCTATGTGTTGCAAATACTTAGCAGTATAAGTTACAATGATAGCTAACTCTGCACTTTCATCTATCTCTTTCAACTTTGGTCTTCTTATTTGATCATGCGCATGAGGTGAACTGAAGTGTTCTTGAGTTGACTAATGAGTTAATATTTAGTAAATTAAATATTATTTATTACTCCACTCATATCTAGTTGATTAGTTAGTTAACTAATCCCAACTAGTTCAACTAAAACAAACAGAACACAACTCCACTACTTGTCCCGTTAACTCCTCCAAAACTCCTGCCACTGAAGTCTAACTGAAGCCAACCATGCAAGATGCCATCAAACCCTAGGAACCGCGTGATTCCTTGTGTCAGTTGCATGAGCCACCTCCATGACTCAAACTGAAGTGCGCCAAGAGAGTAAACTGCTGTTTATAGTCAAAATATTATTAAGGGTAAATAATATTTGACTTCCATATTTTTAGGAGATCAGTCTAAAAATAGTCTGGGTCCTAAAAATTAGGGTCTCATCTATTTTTACCAACATGTAGCATCCATCAAGAATCTCCAAGTAGAATTCCCAAATTATGCTCCGTATGTCTAAAAATAGACATAGTCTAAAAATAGACTTTGCGCCAGAATTTGCCTGCGGGCCCACTTAGTGAAGGCGACTTCATTTCACTAAGCTCCATCATCTTGCTGCATTCTCAACACTATGTTTGGCTTGAATGTTTGATTTCTATGTATTGATTAGCTTATAGTTATTCCTAGCATGATTAATGGCTTGCTATTACATGTTTATGTCTGCTATTAACTAGTTTGCACTTGAAATCCCTTGTCTTTCACCAACTTATTGTTCATTTACTCCATTTTGCCCAGAGATCCCTTCTATTGTGAATCAAATCGGCCCTACAGCAGCTTTACATCATCGCCTCATTAGCGTCCTTGACCTGATTGACCCCATAGCCCAATTTATCTACATCTTGTTATCCAGTTTATGTATTTGATCAGTTTCATCCCTCACAAATTTAAAAAAACCAAAAAAACTAAAAACACACTTCATAACTAGCCTAATATCAGAACATCGCAAGTAAACACACCGACATCTTCTACACATACAGAGAGAGCCCTCTCTGAGTCCAGGAAGGCTAGGTCCTTGGGCTCCAAAGCTTGGTTTGATGTTACATCGTCATTTGGCTAGCCAATCGGCCAAATCACGGGACTCTAACATTTAGCATACTTGTACTCCCATTATGTTGTTATATATATATATATATATATTATGTAGATATCCTATATTTCAAATTCAGTTATAACACAAGTTGTCATTTGGTGCCTTCTGCATTGTGCTATACTTTATTCTCCAATATAGATTTTCCCCTTTTACACTTGTAAGTGTATTGTCTGCGTTACACTCATCATGTTACTCTAATGTTATTCTTTTCTTCCATATCAGTGCACAACATTTTTCCCCCATTCAAAACATGTTATTTACTTATCTATAAGGTCCCGTGGGAAACAACATATTATACCATTCACATAGTAATCATAATTGATTTCACCATGTGCACTGATATGGGAGAAAATAACCACATTAGAGTAACAGGATGAGTGCAGACAATACGCATACAAATGTAAAAGGGGAAAATCTATATTGGAGAATAAAGTATAGCATAATGCAGAAGGCACCAAATGACAACTTGTGTTACAACTGAATTTGAATATATATATATATATATAACAACATAATGGGAGTACAAGTATGCTAAATATTGTAACTCTTTACTGCGAGGTTAAAAAAAAGATGGTTGTATACCCTTAACTCACTAATAGATAAGTGAAAGAGTTGTATCACCATGATGGCTCACAACCAGAGCTATTCCCTTTAGGTATTGTCATGGTTTATGATATAAATAGGCCACAACCAAATGTTACCAATTTTACACAAGAGTTTCTCTTAACTTTCTTCTTGGGTTTAAACCCCTTTCCATTTGGCACATTATTAGTTAAGGTATTCGAAGATTTCACATTTTTTTTATTGGTTTATATTTATTATAAGTTGGTTCTTTTGCATCATGGTGAAGTAGTACTTTCCATGGAACTCTTGAACCCACATTTTGGAATTATTATGATTCATAATTGATTCATGTACCATGCATCTATCTTTGTTTATCCGAGGTTTTTTTTAATGCTTCCATAACCAACATTATAATATATTTTTGGTCCATAAGAATGAAACCACTAATTACAATTTTTATAAGATAAGTTTAATTTCCAACCTGCCTGTGATAAATGTTCTTCTCAAAATAACGTATGACATATTTCCACCATTAATTCACAGACGCCATATTTCCTTCATGATTTCCCATGGTTTTATCCACATCCTACCAGTTTCTCACGGCTTGATAAACTCTCTTACATACACTACATTTTATTTATTAGATTGTTGATTCTTTATCTACATAGTTCATTTTGTAAATCACCATTATAATTTTTTTTTTAAACTAAATTGTATTTCAATAGGGTTACCACCAATTTTCCATGTCCCTTTCGTGATATTGACTCTTTGGGGGTTTAATTTGTACTTGTATAGTAAATTGTTTCACTTTCCCATATTATGCAGATATATATATATATATATATATAACGATGTTGCTTTCTTCATAAGCTCAACAAAACCTTATGTGTTTCACTTAAATTGATGCATGGGTCTCTTGGTTAAATAAGCATTGCAATTTATGTAGGTCTCCAACTTAGATTCTTTACCTTCACATTTACCTAAAGAATTTTGATATGTTATATTACTGTCATTGTCACTAATACATTCCAAGCCTCATCAAAGGATTTCTATTGACATGTACACATATCTATAACAAGCATAGTATGTTCCTTCACCCTTATGATTATAATAGTCAGTCAGATAAATTAATTTTTTTTAATCAGTCTCTTTAAGAAACTACTTTATTGTTGGTTACTTCTAGCAATTGTACTATAGGAGATAGATACTTCATACCCTAAATGCACCCATATATAATCTCCTCCTTTAGTGGTCTAGCAAGTGCTTATGTCATTATTATCATCTTTATCTCTTGATTGTTGGGTATGTGTTATATTATTTCCATGACTAATCATGTGCGGGGGGGTCACAGGGGGGGCGGTAGCCCCCCCTGTCGAGGTCCAGCGCAGTGCCGCAGAAATTTTTTTTGGTCCTTATTTTCCAGTGGGTGGATCCGCCCATGGTTTTGTGCATGGGTTTGCACATGGTTTTGGGGTACGACAGTTTTCGGCCCCTGGTATTTTGTAGATCCGGTCAAGAGAAATACAGTTATGTTCTAATCCAGGGTTAATGGATTGGGGTTTATGTATGCTTCGGCATGTATATATATGTGTTGTAACACTAAAAGGAATATAATGAAAAATCAAGCTGGTCGTCCCGATTTGGGATCCAGGGGAATATCTTTGTGTTTATTTGTTTTATGTTTTATGCTCTCACTACTGTTTATTTTATGTCTTTAAGATTCGTTTGCAAATAATTTCTGTATAGGGTTAAAACCTACATTTGGTATCAGAGCAGTTTAGGCTTCAAGGCGACACCTTTGCTGCTGAGGGATTTTTTGCTTGGGCCTGAGGTAGACTCTGTTCAGTGGGAGTTCGGTGCGATCGATTCTTGAGGTGAAAGAAGATGGCAAGCAGCGGGAAGATAGAGATCGAGAAATTTAATGGTCAAAGTTTTGATTTGTGGAAGCTCAAGATGGAGGATCTACTGGTGGATAAAGATTAGTGGCTCACGGTAGATCCAGGTATTAAACCAACGACAATGTCAGATGAAGACTGGAAGAAGCTAGATCGGAAGCTAAAGAGCACAATACGATTGTGTGTCTCAGACTCAATATTGTTGAATGTATCTGGGGAAGCTACAACGAAGACCTTATGGGACAAGCTAGGGACTTTGTACCAATCTAAGTCTTTAATGAATAAATTGTTCCTACGGAAAAGGCTGTATAACCTGAGGATGAAGGATGAAGACTCAGTGACAGAGCATTTGAACGCCTTCAATATTGTGATAAGTCAACTGTCATCTGTTGATATTAAAATCTCATATGAAGATAAGTGCATCAGTTTGTTGTGTTCTCTACCTGACTCATGGGACAATCCGGTTATTGCAATAGGTAGCAATACAACTACCTTGAATTTTGATGACATTGTCTCAACCTTGCTGTCAAAGGAAATGAGACGGAGAAATACGGAGGGTCAGAATGGAGATGCCTTATATGTACGAGGAAGGTCCCAGAACAGAAACAAGAATAAGGTTTCGAGTGGGAGATCTAAATCTAGAGGGAGATCTAAATCTCTTGGAAAGTTTGTAAAGGTGTGCTGGAAATGCAGAAAGGAAGGGCACTACAAAAAGGATTTCAGATCTAAAGCTCCTGAGAAAGGAAAGGGATCTGATGATGCTCCTTCTGCAGAGGAAAAAACCACCTCGGATGAAGGTGGGGATGTGTATTTGGCTTCTTCTTCAAATACACATGTAGATCATGAGCCATGGTTGATTGACTCGGGTGTATCCTTTCAATTCACTCCCCATAGGGAGTGGTTCTGCGAGTACGAGAAATATGATGGTGGTGATGTCTTCTTCTAATTCATCTGATTTTACAAAGGTCTTGGTTTGGGTTTAAAGACTTTTCTTCGAGGTTTGGATTTAAGGGCATTTCTTGGAAGCAGATTGATTTTGCAGAGAGTTGTTTTGGGTTTAAATAATTTTCTTGGAGGACATTTCTTGGAGGCGGCCTGATTTTGCAAAAAAATGTTTTGGGCTTAAGGAATTTTCTTGGACGTACATTCAAAGGACATTTCTTGGAGGTATGTGATACATTTTTTTGGATGTTTTTTGTGCTTCATTTTTTTTTAAAGTATGGAGTTGGGCTTAATTTTGAAAAGACATTTTTTGGAAGTATTTTTTAAAGTAACGTTTTTTTTTTTTTAAAAGTTGGAGGCATTTTTTGAAGTGACATTTTTTTAGAGTACGTGTTTTGAGTTGAAGTAAATCTTTTGAGCTTCATTTCATTTTTATAAGACATTTTTTTTCTGGAATTTTTTAAAGTAAGTGTTTTGGATTGGAGTATGTATTTTTTGCAAAAAATTTAAAATGAATTTTTTTTTTTAAATTAAATCTTTTGTGATATTTTTTCTAATTGAGTTATTGTCTAATTTTTTGAAGGAAATTTTTTGAACTTCATACCCTATTATCATGGGAAATCGAAGGACTTGTGCCAGAAAATATGATCGAAAAAGAGACCCTGAGGAACGTAGAGAAGAGACGAGACAATCTCGCAAAAGGAAGTTAGAAGCCCTCTCAAATATTGAAGAGGAAAATAAACCTCAAGCAGAAATTGAAGCAGGTACGTAAATGTAAATATTATGATCTATTGATATATTTAAAATTTTCCTAGTGTAAAATGTGAAGCTTAATTTTTATTTGATGAACTAATTTGAAAAATATTTTGTTTAATGTAAACAAAAAGAGATATTCCTCAAAACATTGATGATGAGATAAAAAAATTTGAAAGAGAAAGTGAAAGAGATATTGAACCAATGATTGAATATGGTGAAAATATTGAAAGAAATCCAAATAAAGAAATTGAATCACAAGGTATATATATATATATATATTAAACACATGCACGTATTATTGAAATTATAGATATATTTATTAATTTAGTTATTTATTGAATATGTAATATTTTTTCGAATATGTACAGATGAAATCACTGTCGATGATGAGATGTTAGAAAATGTTGACACTCACACATATGGAGATAAAAAAACCTAACCATTATATACGATATCGTGTTAACTGCATTTTTGAAAAGTATTTCTTAAATGAGCGGGTGACAGTTTAGGCTCAAATGTTGAAAGGTCTCCTATCATTAAGGAAATTAAAAGAAGCTACGACACTACTGGGTATTCGAAAATCAACCAAAGATAAAAAAATGAAGGAATATGTGATAAAAAATATGAGTCGTGCTATAAAGTCAATTAAGAGATCTAGAGAGAAAAATGTTTCAATTGTACGAAGAGGAATACAGATGGCAATGGTTTCATCAAGTACTAAAGAGAATCGTTTGGTAACACCTATGGCACGAGCACTGGGAACCTTGCGAAAAACTTTGCACAAACATTGGAAATTTATGCTGCAAATAGATGTAAATGATGAACTCACTTGTTGGAGAGCTATTTGTAGGCAACGATACAAAGATAGACTTGGAGAAAATGTTAAAAAAATAATATATGAATATTGGAAGAACAATTCGCATGTTTTTCCAACTGCAAGGCATGTGATGCGAAGAAGAATAACACGAAATCAGTACGAAGAACATGAAAAATATTTCTTGGAAACCACTCAGATAGAGTTATTCAACAAGTTCAAAGAAGAGAATCGTCAAATTCATGTTTCACTCAGTGCTTTTGTTCAACAAAAACCATGGTATGTAAAACCTATCACCGTACGCAACACTTGTTGTTGTCGTTATCATGTGGAATTTGAGTTATATTATAACACATTCCTTGATTTCGGTAGAACATTATGGAAGGATTCACCTCCTTTTTCCACTATCCGTGATTTCATATCTCAAATTCTATGTGAAAGAGAAAGCGATGAACTATTTTACAAAAAGAAATGTGTTGGTGGTAAAAAATGCGATGATTGTGGAAATTTGACTAAATTTCAAAACAAATATCATATTGATATAAATGATCAATCATTGTCCAACATGAAAGTGAAATGGAAGAGATATGAAAATATCGATACATCGATTCAAGGTGAAAATAGTGTTAAAAGAATTGAATTACTAGAAGACGAAATTTTTCTGATAGAATTTTTGAGAAATTTTGAGGCAGAAATTTACAAATACACCAAGCATTCCCATAAAGCTCGATGGCAAGACTTGCAATTCAAAAAATCTCGTGAAGTTTTTCCACCAGAGACAATTTTGTCAGTGATTGATTTTGCAGAAAACTACACATTTGTTCCACAAAAAGAAATTTAGAGTGAATACTATCATTCTAACCAAGTCTCCATGCTCGTCCATATTCTATATAGACATGCTATACAAAATGTCGATCATATAGAAATCACAAGTGAAAATCGACATATCATTAAAGAATATCATTTTGTATCAGTGATGATCGTACACATGATACATATTTTCTAAAACATTGTTTTGGAAAAATTTATGATTCCTAGAAAATTTGTGGAATAACATTCAATGAACATTGGATATGGTCAGACGGATGCGTAGGTCAATTCAAATCTGCACGATCATTCTTTTGGTTGTGTTGTCTTCATAAGAAAACTTGCATTAAACATTGTTGGAATTTCTTTGAGACTGGCCATGGAAAAGGAGAACATGATGGTGCAGGAGCATGCATAAAACGAGCACTTCGAAGATATCAAATGAACCACTCTGCAAGCCGACTTGTGAATGCTAAAGAAGTTGTTCAATGGTGCATCTCTGCTCTAAGCCATGAGACTAACCCATCAAGGGAAGTGCGAAGGTACATTCAATTTAATTTATACTGGAAATCTAATTTTAAACATTGTACATTTATCGTGCAATGATTATCTTTGATTGTATTTTGATATCATATTTACAAATTCTTCTTTTAATTTTCCATATAAAGGTTTTTCTGGCATATTGGGATCGAAGACGTAGATAGATCAATTGGAAGTGATGTTGAAACAATAAAAGGGACTCGAAAATTGCATTCAATTCAAACAAAGTCGTCTAGAAATGTGTTTGCATTGGATAAAAGAAAATATTCTTGTTTTTGTGATGTTTGCATAGACAACACAAAATCCAATAACGTTTGTGAAAACAAAATGTATGTGAACGATTGGAAACATGCAGAGCTAAATACAAAGGGAAAAATGTCTGTTGCAATGTTTGAAGAAATGCAATCAGAGGAAACTACAATATCATCCAATGGTGATCGAGTTTCTGATCTTGTTAGAGAAGGTAACATTTGAATTACTTTCTAATGATTTCAAGATCCAGAAATAAATTTAAATATGTATAATTTTGTTAAGTTTGTTTTATTATGCAGGAGATTTTTTTGCTGTAATTGCACCTATTGACAACAATGAAAATGTGAAGTATTATTTGATGCGTTGCACTGAACGAAAAATGAAATTATTACAAAACTATAATGATCACGGATTTCAATATGACAGAGGGTCTATTATACTGAAAGGTTATTTTTTCAGACAAACTAATCAAAGTGGAGACTTTGTTTACTTTGAAGACTATGAACCTGATTCCATAAGTTGTCAATATAGTCACTTTGTGTGTGCAACACGCATAAAGTTGATAGAAGTTCAATCAAAGAAAAAATCGAAAATTAAGAGATGGAAAATGTCAAAATCCGATCATGTACGGATTATTGAAGATGGAAATCCATTAGAATTTTTTTGATTGAATTGTCCAACAATTTATTCTCTTTGGATTAAATATGTTTTAGAACTTCCAGTACTCAACTAAAAATTGAGCTGCTTATGTTATTTGTGCAAGTGTTTGCAAATGTACAAATTGTTTTGGTACATGCACGTGCTCTAGTATCAACTGAAAGTAGCTTTTCTATACATGTGCATTGATGAAAAATGTTACATGTATTGGATATATATATGTGTGTGTGTGTGTGTGTGTGTGTGTGTGTGTGCGTGTTCTAGAATGAAATTAATTTTTCAAGTAGTTTTACTATGTGCATTGATGAAAACTTATTTACGTACTCAATATATATGTTCTAGAATGCAATTAACTGGAACTAGTTTTTCTATGTGCATTGATGAAAAACTAGTTGGATTTTCTGGTAAAAAGTATCCACAATGTAAATAAATCATCCGCAGTATAGTTTTGTATGAAGATTCCTTTCAGACAAGAGACTCAGAGCACTTCTCCGACTTTTGGTGGGATTTGACCCACATCTCTATTCCTGATTGAAAATCTAGTACAAAATTTGTTTACATCCAATGGTTGGATATGTTCAATGTGCATTGATGAAAAATGTTACTTGTATTGGATAGATATGTTCTAGAATGCAATTAATTGTTCCAAGTAGTTTTTCTATGTGCATTGATGAAAAACTAGTTGGATTTTCTGGTAAAAAGTATCCACAACGTAAATAAATCATCCGCAGTATAGTTTTGTACGAAGATTCCTTTCAGACAAGAGACTTAGAGCACTTCTCCGACTTTTGGTGGGATTTGACCCACATCTCTATTCCTGATTGAAAATCTAGTACAAAATTTGTTTTTCCAATGGTCGGATATGTTCAATGTGCATTGACGAAAAATGTTATTTGTATTGGATAGATATGTTCTATAATGCAATTAATTGTTCCAAGTAGTTTTTCTATGCGCATTGATGAAAAACTAGTTGGATTTTCTGGTAAAAAGTTTCTACAGTGTAAATAAATCATCCGCAGTATAGTTTTGTACGAAGATTCCTTTCAGACAAGAGACTCGGAGCACTTCTCCAACTTTTGGTGGGATCTGACCCACATCTCTATTCCTGATTGAAAATATAGTACACAATTTGTTTGTCCAATGGTCGGATATGTTCAATGTGCATCGATGAAAAATGTTACTTACATATTGGATATATATACATTCTAGAATGAAATTAATTGTTCAAGTAGTTTTACTATGTGCATTGATGAAAAATGATTTAAATGTACTCAATATATATGTTCTAGAATGCAATTTTAACTATTTAAAGTAGTTTTTCTATGTGCATTGATGAAAAATCATATTGGATATATACACGAACTTAATGTGCCCAATTTTTCTTGTGAGATTTTCTGGTAAAAAGTATCCGTGCAATGTAAATAAATCATCCACATTATAGTTTTGTACGAATATTCCTTTCAGACAAGAGACTCGGAGCACTTCTCCGACTTTTGGTGGGATTTGACCCACATCTCTACTCCTGATTGAAAATCTAGTACAAAATTTGTCTGTCCAATGGTCGGATATATGTTCTATGTTCTAGAATGCAATTAACTGAATGTCATCAATTTACCAAATTATAAATCAATAAGGCTACCTATTTGAGTGCATTAATGACATTGACCCAAATTCAACAAACATATATATGTACTAGACTTATATTTCCAATCAAAATTAAAGGGATAATTTGTACATATATCTCCTTCTTTAAACTCTTTTTTCAATTAGAGCTCAATTGATACATGGTTAGTTGCATTGAAAAGCTATGTTCTTCCTATTGGAAATTTTTTCATTCAAACAAGACTACATGTAGAGATCAAAAGAAATCTTAAGATTCCAAATGTACTTCAACCATCCAAAAGGGATTTGTGCAACATTACTTCACATGCCATGCCAATTATAGTGAACAACTATCCAATAGAAACATTTAACATTATATAGCACATGTGCCAAATGTAGATTGAAACCATCCAAAACTTTTAAGTTTTAAAATTTTTTTGATAATATATCGTGCAACATTAAAACATTAAACATTTAAAACATTAAATATCACATGCGAAACGTAGATTGAAACCATTCAAAACTTGAGTTTTAAAAACTTTTTGATTATATATATCGTGCAACGTTACTTCACATGCCATGCCAATTATAGTTCAACTAGATCCAATAGAAACATTTAACATTATATACCACATGTGCCAAATGTAGATTGAAACCATCCAAAACTTAAGTTTTAAAAACCTTTTGATTATATATCGTGCAACATTAAAACATTAAATATCACATGCGAAATGTAGATTGAAACCATCCAAAACTTGAGTTTTAAAAACTTCACATGCCATACCAATTATAATTCAACTATCCAATAAAAACATTTAACATTATATCACATGCCAAATGTACTCCAAGCATCCAAAACTTAAATTTTAAAAACAAAACAAATTATAACACATGTCATTACATAACATGCCAAATGTAGTTCAGATGACAACATTAATTTATAGATGACAACATTACTTCACATTCACTTGCCAAAAGTACTAAAACCATCCAAAAATTAACTTTTTGAAACAAAACAAATTATATTAACAATGTAATAAAATATGTCCAAAAATTGTAGATCTCACAAGTATCAAACTGTATCAAGTTTAACAAATTTTAAGACCATCTAAATCTTGAAATCAAATCTACAAATCATGCCCATCAAATAGAGACGGATCTAGCATCTTTCCTATCAGGGTCTCAATCCGTGCCCTATCATGTGAAGCATCATGGGAAACCTACATACACAATGCACATGTACTTGAACATTAAAATTTGATGTTTTAAAAATGAATGAGAATATATATATCTAGAACTTCATGTACAAAACAAAATATAACAAAAAAATCATGCAATACCTCATGAGGTTCCCTCTCCATTTTATGAACAAGTTCTGCCCCCATAGGAACATCTGCAATGGTAAACTGTACAATATATATATATATATATATATATTAAAAACTTTCAAATGAAAATGCACGTGTACATATATAAACTTATTTTCAATAATATTAAAAAAAGGAACTAAAGACAACTTGTTCAAATGTTGTGGATGTTCCTATCTCCGTCGCTAGAGTCCGCAGATTAAAGAAATATTCTATAGGAACCTAAATTCAAAATTTTTTAAATAACTCAAAATATAGATCTCTCTCTCTCTCTCTCTATATATATATATATATATCTCAATTTTTAATGGAACTTTTTGAGGTGGAATATATATATATATATATATATAACTTTTAAACATAAATTTTAAACTTGTGAAAAATTGTCCATACTTGTGGCTCATCTCCCAAGGAAGTAGAAGGTACATCTCCCAAGGAAGAAGAAGGTACCGCCATCCCAAAAACATCGAACGGAATCGGTATTTGTTAAAACATTTTATCAAATTATATATACATACATGTACATGTGTGCACAATTATTTATTTTAAAATCACTTAAAAAACACTAACATTTGCCAACATATCTTGATGGTCAGACCCATCTGCATTGTTTGAACCAGAGGTCCCGAACGTGATATTAACATTTTCGTCATGCATCATGTGTGAGAACTGCAAATGGTGTTTTAACATATAATCATACATTTTTTTTAGATTAATGTACATACAAAAAAATGTATACATGTGCATACATATGTATTTATTACAAATTGTACACATGTACATATGTATGTTAAAATAATTTCAAACCCTAAGGTCATTAACACATACCATTCCAGTGCCCTCTTCCTCATGAAGAATTAGGTCTCGCAAAACATTGCGACAATTTTTTGCATATATTCGGAGATCTTCAACATTCATGTTGTCAATCTCTTCATCTGTACAATACACAAAATTGGCACGTGCATTTTCACGTGCTCTTTGTCGATTTAAACAAACATCGACTCCACCCAATCCACTGTAAACATTGTCGATCATAACATCCCTTGCTTCTCGACTTATTTGAGAAGTCGCATCCATCTCTGACCGCAGAGTTTCGACCCGAAAAGGTCGACTCACCAATGGCAGCTCAGGGCGAGGCAACTCCACATCTCGCTTAGCGCCCTTACGATTATATAATCGACCTTTCCGTGGGCCAAAAAATTCTGACGGAAGGTCATTGTAGTTGGTTTTCATAACCAAAAAAAATTATGTGTAAAAACTTTGTGCAAAATAAACAGGAACATCGTCGTTCCATGGGAGCCTTACATAGGCCGCAAGGTGCCTATCATACAAATAGCGAGCTATATTTGGGTGCTTGAAATATTGCACCTTCAACATTTTTCTTTTTGGCCCTTCCTTGAAATTAAACATTGACTTGGCCACATCTTTTGTAACCTTTTGTTTTACATCCTCCCTTTACCTGGACCCATTACTGTTTCCTTTCTCTTTCTCATCACTTCTACAAATGTATCAGTCGTTGGCCCAAGATTTTTGTACACATTTACAATTTCACCCAATGAATGTGTAACTATTTCAAGGCTTTGTCGACTCTCAGCAGGTAGTGACAAAGCCATAAGATCCCTCTGCAATTTTGCATGAAGTTTTTCACACCTTTGTAAGGTGCATTGCGCCATGTTTGTTTCCCATGGTATATCAGTAATGTTGGCCGGATAAGTTGTGCTAGGTAGACAACCTTCTTCTTGAATGTAGCGGTCTGCCCTGCGTCTATTTTGACCACTAGTTGGAACATTTTCGACCTTTGCATCAATATATATATAATTTCGTATATTAGAAAAAACACATGTAAAAAAAGTTGTACAAATTTAATGAAAAAAATATTGAAATTGATGGCAACCTTGACATTGTTGGTTAGCATCTTCTCCAACATGAACCTGCTGAGAACCAGACCCAGAACGACCCTGCTGAGAACCAGACCCAAAATGACCCTGCTGAGAACTAGCTGCCATTGATTGGCCTTCGGGGGAATAAATATCACCCCCTTCACGCAACCTGCTACCACTCATTAATGACCCTCTAAGTGGATTTGAACCACCACCAACCTCTCGAGATGAGAGAGAAGCTTCATAAACAAATAGGAATTTATAATCAATTGAAAAATACATTCATGTGTACATATAAATACATATACACATTCATTGATTAAATTGCGTGAACCATACCATGACTAGGTGAACCATGGGCACGCTCCATGGATGGAGTAGAAACCCTTCTCCTCTTACCTCCTAAAAATTAAAAAATGAAACTTATTAAAAACTAATTTAACTCACAAAGTTAATAAAAAATCAATTCCATATGTACACACATTTATGGAGATTTAAGATTATATTTAAATACCGTGAACATCCCCCGATCCCTGAACCCCCATATGGGATTTGGTTGATATTCGTCGTTCATCCTCCATGATATATATATCTATTGGTGGACATTTACACAAAATAGATTTCAGAAAATCAATTTGTAATTTAGTGTACACAAATTATGTAGAACACAACTTTCAAAGAAATAATT
This sequence comes from Pinus albicaulis, assembly GCA_034641835.2. Lineage (NCBI taxonomy): Eukaryota > Viridiplantae > Streptophyta > Pinopsida > Pinales > Pinaceae > Pinus > Pinus albicaulis. The sequence goes on from JAXQQM020082918.1 coordinate 98,308, forward strand.
GATGTGTGAAACTCAATTTAAGCAAAAAAGAAATTATAAAAATGATAAGTTCACCAAATTGCGCTTTACATAGTGGGAGCACACTTGGTATAAAATTGAAAAAAACACATGGTCATTAAAAAAGAAGCGTGAAACTCCATTTAAACAAACTCCATTTAAACAAAAATTTCTTGAAGTCCCCGCATTTTAATTTTATAAAAACGTGAAGTTCACTTGTTGCAAATGTGAAGTTCACCAAGTTGCGCTTTACATGGTGTGGTGGGAGCACACTTGGTATATAATTGAAAAAAACACATGGTCATGAAAAAAGATGCATTTATAAGTACAAAACACAAACATATCCAATATATGTTACAATTTCCATCAATAAATTTTGAAGGGGAGTGTCTCAACACTAATTCATCTTTGAGAGATGAATCTTGAATTTTTGAAGAAGAGCATCTCAAAACCAATTCATCTTTGAGAGATGAATCTTGCATTGACATTGATCTGTATAATTCTAATTCATCTTTGATAGATGAATCATGAATTGGAATTGCCCCACGCAATAGATCAGCATACATCTTATTCACATTTGTACAATGCCTTATACTAAAAAATTGAAATTGGCTAACAATATTGTTTGCTATTCCATGCAGTTCTTTTAGCCTCTCCTTTTTAACTTAGCACACGCCATTCATATGGTTGCACACAAGTTTAGAATTGGTGAAAACTACAATTCCATTTGATCCATACTTCATCGTTGTTCCCAAGCCTTCTATCAATCCAATATAATATGCCTCTTTGTTTGTTGTTCTTCCCGGTATATTCATTTTCCTTTGGATGACTTTGCTAGTCGCAATATTGGAAAGCAAATATGTAATCACTACTTTCCCTGGATTGGGATAGCAAGAAACTTCTATGCATAATTTCCATTTTTCAACCATATTTAATGGTTTTCATATCCCTGAAAAAAAAAAAAACAAATTCAATAAAAATATAAGGTTATTGATGGGAAAGTGATGGATGAGAGGTATAAAGTGGTTGATGGAGTCATCTACTTCCATGATTAGATCTACTTGACTAAAGACTCCAAGCTCAAGAAGAGGATTCTACATGTAGCTTATGAGGCCCTCTTTTCAGGACATGTAGATTCCATTGAATCTTATCACACCATCATGAAAGAATTCTATTGGGAGGATGTCAAAGAAGATGTGCACGAACATATCATAAGATATGTAGTTTTCTTGATGTATGAGTAGGAGAGTAACCACCTTGCACGGTTGTTTCAATCAGTTCCCCTTTTGATGGAAAGATGGGATGGCTTATTTATGGACCTCTTCACCAACATGGCTACAACATATGGTAAATATTGTGTTTTGATGTTTATTTATCAACTAACAATATTTTTACACTCCTTTACCATTCATTTGCAGCACATTGCTCCATAAGAGAGAAAATATTTTTGTGGATTTCATGATCCTTTTGGGACTACTTTCAGTGATGGGTATGACCACTTTATGGAGGATGTTGGGCTAGACGTGTCTTGCTTGGATCATATTCAGCCAACACCTAATATCCTCTACTATTTTCAAGCTTTTGAGAAGCTTATGGCAGCAAGTAAGTGTTTGGATGGCCACTTATCACAACATGTTTTGAGACAACAAGAAGATGAACAATGTTGGACTCACCTTAAGGACTATTATCACCATCCAACATGCTACATGAAACATAGTCCATTCATATTTTTGGTCCCATATGGTGAAGATATTCTATTCAATATATGTAGGATGGATTGGGCAAGAGTGATTCTTGGAACTAAGGAATGGGATCATGAGAGTCCAAGTTCATTTTGGCTCCTTAATGACCATATCATTGCAACCCAAGATCATCATTTATATATCTATCATAAATGGAGAGAGATACAACGTGAGTTGAACAAAATCATCTCTTATTGTCAGTTATGCAGCCCACCTACATTGCAAGAGCCAAAGGTGGAGGAGAATTTTCATGAGTTACCATTTTGGAAGGTGGCTCATTTTGTATGGATGGTAGCTTGGGGGTGGAAGGTTCACATGGGAATGATGATTCCCAACATATTTCAGATTCCATGCCTCAAGAAGGCCTCTAGAAAACACATTTTTTCCTCCATGGGTGTTTTACTTTTTCACGATGATAACTATTTGGGATTGTCACCAAAAGCTAACTTGCATACTTGGGAAGTGCAACTTGGAGATTTATTGATGAAACAACATCTTGTTCTTTGGAGGAGCTTAACATATGAGGATTCTACAGGAGGAGGATAGGAGGCTCTTCAGTTATATCCTTGCAGTTGCTTGAGGACAAGCAAAATTTGGGAGGGGAGGACTGTAATATTCCTAAATTAGCATGCAGCTAATTGGAATATTAACTTTTCTTTTGACATCTAGTTAGATGAATAAATGGGTAAGAAGGCCCATAAATCTCTTTAGTAGGCATAAAATCCCTCTTAGTGTGAAAAGGGATCATGTTAATAACTGGATAAAGCACCCTCGTGTGTGAACAATGGCTAATGCATGGGGACAAGGTCAAGTTTGACCAAGTCAACAACACTAATATGGGAGGAGTGGATCATCAATAAAGATAGCCTAGTATGAATATGGATCCGTTTAGATAGTTAGAATAAATACACCTTGGGTGTGAAAGGAGATAATGCATGAAGACTAAATCAAGGTTGACCAAATCAACCAGCGTTGTAAATAGAAGAGTGGAAGTAATGGAGACATCGTAATTATGGAGGAGGAGCCTTTGCATGGAAGTAACCTCATAAAAGAGTGGGACCCATGGTGAGGAAGCTCATCAAGTATATAATTGAGGGAATGGCAGCCATATGGGGTATGAATGAGAATATGATTTTATAATTGAGTCTGTTTAGACTTATTTCATGCTTCAGCTATTTAGCTAAGTTTGTTGTATTGTTTAGTACAAGGGTTTTCTCATGCGGGAATTCCCCACTCTTCCTTGGAGGACTTGTTGAAGAAATCTAAGAGGAGAATTTTGGGCATCATTTCCACTATCCGGCATTGGGCCAAGCATTCACCTACAGCCACAGTGCAGTCCCTTGGAGAAACTGCGTTATTTTTCATGGTGTTACAGTGGGAGGGTTAAAACCCCTGTTTTATGAGCTAGTTTCCCAAGAGGATGATTAGCCTTTTTCCCGGAAAGCTAGTGGGAGGAGATACAACCATTTATTTGTATTATCAGCCATATTTATGCAGTGCTTCAGCCATACTGCATGATTCATCTATAGATCTGCAGCATATACTTCTTGTACTTTATGTATATCAAGAAACCCTTGCCGGGTCATCTTAGATTTATGTAAAAGAGACTAGATCTCAGTTTTTCAACTCCATTGATTAATATATCAGTAGATATATTTTGTCTCTCTAATTTTGAGTATAAAACCTCAGTAAATTGCGTTGTTAATTTCTTCAGTATTTCTTTATTGCAGTAGTCATGGGGTTGTAGTGTTTTTGGGTTGTTTTGGGCTTGGGAGGCCTGTTTAACTAAGAAATATTGATTTTTTCTGATCTCCCTTTAGATTTGGTTGTCATAATGTATAATCTAAAGGATCCATGGTTTTATTTTGACTGTTATAACACCGATTTCTGAAAAATGTGTTTTATGTGCTTATATTGTTGATTTTCCCATTTGGGAATATTATACATTAAGGAAAAATCGAATTTTAACAATTCTCAAAGCATTGGATTCTCCTCTCCATCCTATACCATATCCATCCATCACATGACCAAAATTCTCCATGGTTTTGGCCCAAACATCGATGGGTACAAAACCCCAACCTTGGGTTCCAAGCCCACAAGTAACTCTTTTGGTGCTCCAACCTCCAAACCCTGAACCCTAGGGCTTGGAGTACCTCCCAAGCTACTAAAAAATAAACACTCCCTCTTACTAAGGGAGGTACTTCCAAGACTAGGAAGTATCTCATCATCATCATCACTACTCACAACACTCGCCCAACTCCTGGCATTCACGACTGTAGCAATCCCTATAGTATCAACTACACCTATCTCAGAAGTGTCGTTGTCACTAGACCAATCATTCTTCTTCTTCTCCTCCTATAATGTATTCCACTCTCTCCGTGATTCCTTCTTGTAAGTTTTAGGAGCACCCTTTATCCCCACTTACAATGTGCTCTTCTTGGGTTGCAAGGCCTCCCTTTGAACCTGCAAGCTCCCTCTAGAACTTGACTCCCTCCAAGTCTCTAAAACCTGGACCTTATTTTCTAGAACCAGTACCTGCCCCTTTGGAGCATACACCTGTACCTTCTTTTCCAGAACATGCACCTGGTCCTCCTGCTTCTTTTTCCTATGATTTGTAACCTTGCCCATCAACCTGTATAGACCATGATCTCTAACTCCAATCACAATACCTATAGAGCTAGAGCCTTTGGGTCTGAGTCTTGCCTTACCATCCTATAATAAGACCTCAAATCCCTTCTTCTCAATCATCGAGACACATATCATGCTATATCTAATTCCTGGTAAAACTATTACATATTGGACCTGCATCACTTGTCTTGTCTCCATCGTGAATGAAAAAACTCTCAATCCTCGGATCTCCCTCTGACTCTTATCTCCCAAAACCATGTGAAACTTCGATTCCCATTCAAATAGACACTCAAAAACCTCCTGTGTCCTGTCATATGTTTTGACGCACCATTTTCCACATACCATCCATCCTTATTGACAGTACCCTGTGACAAATTTGAGATCATAGAAAATTCCTCCTCCTTTGATCAGGAGATCAAGTCTTATGCTCAAAAATTAAAGTGCTCAAAATAGGTCCAAACATGAGCAACTGGAAAGGTCTTGTCGTTGCAATTCCGGCGCTGCAAACGGTTCGAAAAACTAATGTCGTATGAGGAATATATCGCGTTCTATTCGTTTTTCCAAACAACAAAATTTTGGTGACTTGATGCCCAGTCAGCTTGTAGGTACAGTCAGCGAAATATTCTGGGAATATTCCATTTTTCTTCTAAGCCAATGTGGTGGTGCCATGTGGCACATTGTGGCTCATTGGATGTGAAGGTACGAATTGTTTCTGGTCGTTGGATGAGATACTGGAAGGGCCAATGGATGAGCGACACGTGGCAAGCCCGTAGGATGCCATGTCTCCTCACAAGGTTAGTGTAAAATTTTTGTGGAGTCGATGGGGGTCGAACCCGCGACCTCCTATCTGCCCGTAAGACCATTTTCCAATCCGTCTACACCATGATACTTAACATATATGGGATTTCGCATTGTATTATGGTTTGAATGTTAATATAATGGGGGAGGGGACCACCAGCGGTCTTAACCCGCTGGCGGCCCCATGGATGATGGACACATGGAATCACATGAACCGCAGTCATTAACGTTTAAAACCAGTGACAATAGCTTTTAACCTGGCAGTCTAAGCAATGGTCATGTGATAAGTTTAAATATCCGCGCGGTTAGGGTGTAGAACCATAACTTCTGGTTCCAGCACATACGACGGCATTCAAACCGTTAGCAGAAGTTACAGTGGGGGTGGCATGTGACCACCCCACCACTCACAATTAATTTTAAACCATATTCACCCAACAGTTTTGGAGTGCGCCCCCAAATTTGGGGTAAACTATTAATTTATCTACAGTTAAACTGCCAGTCTCCACATTTAGTGGAGCTTTTCTAGCTGTCATTGGGGAAAATGCATTGGGAGGTCAATTTTCGACCAATTTGAGTGAAACACGAGTCTACCTAGACTAATTTGAGCATCTTGGAGCCATTGGTGTAGAGAAAAAAACCATTAGAGGCCTGCAAACATATGTAATTTACAATTTTGAGCATAATGAAAAAGAGGGGCATGCCATTAGGAGCTGGACCAGCAGATGTAGCCCAGGAGGGTTGAACTGCTTCATCATGTCTACTATGTAAAACTTATGTGTGAATGTTTTTCTTTGTTTTTCACTACTGTTCAATGTTTTTTAATGCTTATTTACATGCTTAAAATTCACTAATTCATCTAATTTTCATAGTTAAAACTCTCATCCCTTATGAAAACTTATGGAGACAATTTGTACATGTTTATTTAACTGAAAGGACACTTAGCACAGCAGAAATAATACACTCCTTTCAGATCAAGTTGGTATCAGAGCTAGAGTTTTATCTTTGGTGTTTTTATGTGCAAGGATTTTTTAACTGTTTGCAAGGGTTTTCATGCTTAGTAGGCTCAGGCTTAAGAGAGGAGAAGGAAAATTGGTAGAAGCAAGAGGTTCTCAAAGTGAGCCACAACAAAGGAGGGCAATATTGCCACATTATCCACCACCTAGTTCACCTCCAAAAGAAGAAGAAGTAGCATCTATCATGCCTCCAGGAGAAGGAGAAATACATGAAGAGATGGATCCCAAAGAGGAAGAAAGAGTGTTCAGAAAAGCATTTCTTGACTTAACTGAAATGGTGAGAGTCCTTTATCAAGAAAGGAATGATAAACTAGAAGAGGAAAGGTCCAAACTTCACAAGGAAGGACAGGGATCATCAAGAGGCCATAATGATGAAGACAAATCAAAGAAGGGAAATGGAGGAAATGGAGAGAGTGGAAAGTCTCCATCATCACCCTCATCTTCATCTTCATCATCCTCTACATCATCTTTAGTACATTAGCCATACAAGTCAAAGAACATGGGTAAAAGTCCTTTTCTAAAACTTGATGTTAAGTTTTAATTGCCAATGTTTGATGGTGAAGTTAATGCGGAAAAGCTAGATAATTGGATTAGGCAATTAGAGGTCTATTTGAGAATCCAAAAATTTCATGATGATGACACCAAAATCCAACTAGCTTCATTGAGAATGGAAGGTGCAACACTTGTTTGGTGGGAACCCAAGACAAAGGAGGAGATCAAGAAATATGGTAAGATTATTTTATCATGTACTGATTTCATTTCTACAATAAAACAATAGTTTTATCCATTAGCTCACATGCAGAAATCCATAATGGACTAGCAAAATTTTAAACAATTGAAAGGACAAAATGTACAAGTGTATACTCAAGAATTTAGAACAAGAGATATTTCAATAGGAGTAGATTTGCATAGCCAAGACACTTTTCTCAAGTATATAGGAGGTTTATATACCTACCTAAGACATACAATCCTCATGTTTAACCCTACAAGCCTAGATGAGGTTTGTGTTCAAGCTACACATTTAGAGGCAAGAGGAAAAAAACTTAGATGCGAATGAGGAAAGTGAGTTTAAAGGCAAATGGAAGAAAAAGAGAAATGAAAATACTAGAAAAGAGAAGGGAAAATTATTTTGCAAACACTGTTCTAAAACTAGCCATAATGAGGACCATTGTTGGAAACTTCATCCAAATTTGAAACCAGAAAGTTTTAAAGCCAAAGAGAAAGCCAAGAAGAAAGGAAAAATTGTTGCAATAGCTGAATAAGACCTAGGGTCAGATTTAGGAGATGAAATAAAAATCATAGCCATGGGACTAAAGAACATAAAGGGGAAATAGATTGAAAATAAACCCAGCTCTAGTATATCTAACTGTCACATAGAAGCTCCAAGTGAAGAAAAGAGAATTGAATTGTTTCATGTGAGGGTAATTTCCAAGCATACCAAGGTTGACACATTGTTGGACAGTGGGTCACAAGCGAATTTAATCTCTGAAGACTTTGTCAAGAAACTTAATCTTGAGACCATTCCACATTTGAAACTGTATCCACTTGGTTGGATTTGTAAGGAAGCAAATTTACAGGTTTCAAAGAAGTGCATGTTGTGCTTTGCAATAACTGTACATTTCATTGACATGGTTGAATTAGATGTTGTTCCGCTTGATATAACAGGTATGGTGTTGGGCAGTCCTTACTTGTATGACAGGAAAGCAATCTTTCATCACCATGAGAACAAATACCATTTATTCAAAGATGGAAAAGAGTACATTGTGAGAGCTCATCGTAAAACACTAGACACTTCTTTAGTTAATGGAGGGCAGATGAAGAGGCTCGTCAATGAAAGTCAAAGCTTGACATTGATGATGATTAAAAAAAGAGAAGTTTTACGTAATCCTTTTCATACAGATACTGATGTATATAATGAGTTGTTTCAGTTTGAAAGTAGGTTGTCTTTGAAATATGACAAGAAGTTGTAGCAGTCGACATTGGTGTCGAACGGTGCTAAAAACAAAGTGTCAATGCAAGAAGTTGCAAATGTCCAAGAGAGGGAAAAGCAACTTGACAAAGAAGGCACAAGATTTAGAAATGATCATTGCTGGTTTCAGAAAGGCATGGTACAATGGCGAAGAAACTTGGTCAAGAATCGACACAAGTTCAAGGCTAATTCAACAAAAAATTGCCATAAGGATAGGATATAAGGTGAGAGTAATTCCAAGTTTTCTTTTATTAAATACCAACGTAGAAACAGGATGTTTACTACAAATTTAAGTTGTTGTTCTGCAAGTTCAGTAAATGTGCAGTATGACTATGTCAAAGTCAACAATGGTTGGTCAATGGAATCAAGGAAAATGCAAGTTCAGTAAATGTGCAGTATGACTATGTCATAGTCAGCAATGGTTGGTCAATGGAATCAAGGAAAAAATTGTCGTTTCATGAAAAGCTCCAATTAATGAAATTAGGGAAATTTCAGTGGATAAAGGTTGGAAGAGTGGGGACACAGTCTCCTCATCTTCATGTTCAGTAGTCCAGGGAGCTTTTGGGGCCCAAAAGCTTCCTAGTGGGGAGGTGTGATCAGGAGATCAAGTTTTATGCTCAAAAATGAAAGTGACCGAAACAGGTCTGAACCTGAGCAACCAAAAAGGTCTCGTCGTTGAGATTCTAGCGCCATGAATGATTCGAAAAACCGATGTCGTATGAGGAATATATCACATTTTGTTTGTTTGTCCAAACAGTAAAATTTTGGTGATTGGATGCCCAGTCAGCTTGCAGGTACAGTCAATGGAATATTCTAGGAATATTCCATTTTTCTTCTAAGCCAATGTGGTGGTGCCACATGGTACATTGTGGGTCATTGGATGTGAAGGTACAAATTTCTTATGGTCATTAGATGAGATTATGGAAGGGCCAATGGATGAGAGACATGTGGCAAGCCCACAGGCCGCCACACGTCCTCACAAGGTTAGTGTAAAATTTTTGTGGAGTCGACAGGTATCAAACCCATGACCTCCTATCCACCTGCAAGACCATTTTCCAATCCGTCTACACCATGATACTTAACATATATGGGATTCCGCATTGTATTATGGTTTCAATGTTAATATAATGGGGGAGGGGACCACTAGTGGTCCCAACTCGCTGGCCGCCCTGTGGATGATGGACACATGGAATCACATGAACCGCAGCCGTTAACATTTAAAACCAGGGGCAACAGCTTTTAACCTGGTATTCTAAGCAACGGTCATGCGATAAGTTTAAATATTCGCACGGTTAGGGTGTGGAACCATAACTTCCGGTTCCAGCACATACATCGGCATTCAAATCGTTAGTGGAAGTTATGGCGGGGTTGGCATGTGACCACCCTACCACTCACAATTAATGTTAAACCTTATCCACCCGAAAGTTTTGGAGCACACCCCCAAATTTGGGGTAAACTATTAATTTATCTGCAATTAAACTGCCAGTCTCCACATTTAGTGGAGCTTTTCTAGCTGTCATTGGGAAAAATGCATTGGGAGGTAAATTTTCGAACAATTTGAGTGAAACAAGAGTCTACCTAGACTAATTTGAGCATTCTAGAGCCATTGGTGCAGATAAAACAACCATTAGAGGCCTATAAACATATTTAATTTACAATTTTGAGCATAATGACAAAGAGGGACATGCCATTGGGAGCTGGACCAGCAGACGTAGCCCAGGAGGGGTGAACTACTTCATCATGCCTACCGTGTAAAACTTATGTGTGAATGTTTTTCTCTGTATTGCACTGTTGTTCAGTGTTTTTTAAGGCATATTTACATGCTTAAAGTTCACTAATTCATCTAATTTTCATGGTTAAAACTCTTATACCTTAAGCAAAATTATGGAGACAATTTGTACATGTTTATTTAACTGAAAGGACACTTAGCAAATCATCCTCCAATCTCCTGGTGAGAGCATCTATCTAGGTAGAAGGCAACACTAGTGAACTGTTTCCCTTTCTTCTTCTCGTCATCTCCAGTCTTCTTCATCGAACATCTTGACAAAAAAAATCCATCTCACCACAGTTGAAATAATTTATCTTACTCAAGTCCTTCTTCTTCTTACCCTTCATTCATGTTTCAAGTGCCATGTCATCATCTGCCATATCCTTTGGATGAAGATCCTAGTCTCACAACTCTTCCTGAATGAAGTTGTCCCACAACCTATTCCAGTCTAGCAACTTCTCTTTGGAAATAGTCTCTTTGATGAAGGGATTACATTCCTCAGTGAACCCTTTCAAATAAATCCTCACCATATCATTCTCTGAAATAGCCACACTAACGACAATAAGCTCATCTTTTACCTGAGACAATCTCGTCAAATACAAATTCACTCCTTCACCTTGCATCATCTTGGTGAACTTCAACTTGTCCACCAATACTAATACCTGGTTCTTGTTCTTATTCTAGAACAAATTATGAAGAGCCATCCATATCTCATGAGCAGAGTTCTTCTCGGACAAATGTGGTATTAGGGATTCCTTCAAACCATCTAGGATGTTCAATCTCACCTTCGTATCCAATTCTTCGTACACTTCCAGCTCCTTAGGGTCATTCAGCTTCTTGATGTATTTATCGGAAAAATCCCATATCATGTTGACCTATAAGACCAACTTGATCATTTCCTTCCATGTACTATAGTTGGACAACCCTTCCAACATATCCTCATAGCAAATTCCAACCTACATCTGTGACATTGCAGTGACTCCTTCACCTACAATGTGACCAAGTCCCTCTTAGGTTGTACTTTGCTTGCACACTCTTTGATTCAATGCCTCTCAAAGTAGCTCAGAAATGCTCTGATACCATGTTGAATTTCCACAATCTTGGATCTAGGATAGAATCTTAAAATCTCTTACGCTACCAAACCAAGAATCTAAACAAAGCTACTTAACACAGTGGAACAATATAACACAGTAAACCAATCATGTGCACAATAAGAACAATAAAAAAAATATATGTAACCCAACTTCCTTATATTATCAACATATAATACAACAGCCTAGGGCTCTCGTACAAGGGATAATTTCCCTCAAATATCCATAAGTACAATAATTCAAGATATAATGACAATCTTGTTTCTCTAGTGCACAATCACAACCTCTATGTCATATCTGATCATGCCGGTCCTTCACTTCCATTATGCTCTCTAGCTGCCCCTTAGTTCATCAAGAAAGACTCTAGGAGGGTTTCCACTTATCACTATTGCAAGTCACTTCTCCAACAATGAACATAGGCTGAACCAATATTCTATTCTAGGCTAGCCAATACCTGAGCTCCAATATGCCAATATCACAGTCCACTAGTCCATAAATGTATTGCACATTAGGCTCCACAACTTCACGCAAACTTCAGTTGTCAAACTTCCCTTTATGATTGCTTGTCAAGGGATACTTTGGGTCACCAACATGCTTCCTTGCACCAGTCTAATGGCACCCAACCCAATCACGAATCCTCACTGTGGAAACTTCCACTGGTAAGAGCTTCTAACCTCCAAGTTAGACCTCCCTCCTTGGCTTCCATTGGCTGAAATAAAATATTATACAAATTGGGCTAACTATAGACCCAACACAAGGAGAAATACATTCCTTATTGCTCATTTTTTGGGGTCGGTTTCTTTTTTGTTGACCTCGGCCTAGTTAAGGCAAGACACCAGTCCCAATTCAGCCCTTTTTTATAGCACGCAAGCCCTCCTAATAGCTACAGGTTCCATCATATGTCAAACTCCTTTTATATGTTGAATTTTTGGGTTATTTCCATCCTCTTTTAATTCCTAAGAAACCTGTGTTTGGGTTGTGGCCCTCCTTCAGAACCTTGTATAGATATGCAACCTTCTAACACAGGAGTATCTACACATAAAAATACCTAAAATAGTCTTGCACTTACCTTTCCTTACTCAGCCCTCCTGCTATATAGTTTCGGTCCCCAAATAGTCATGAAAAATTGCTTCTCCAAGATGTTGGGCCGTTAATATGCCATTATTATTATCACTTTTGAACACTTATTCCACCCATTTCTACCATTCTTCATCACGTCATTTATTATAATTTATTATTTAAATCCATTTTATGATGATTTATGCTTCTATGAATGAATGTTATTTATTCTCCTTTATTTCTAATAAACTGATGATTATGAATTATTTTATCAATGATAGTTTTAATAAGTTGGTTATAACATTATTCACCATTTTTAGCCTCCAAGGTAATTTCCAGATTGAAGATTTGATCATTAAAAGTGCCAACTCATAAATGCGCTGGAATAAGGAGTGACAGTTTTACGGTTGAGATTCTGAGCAAATGAAGACGAATCTGGAAAATCCGGAACATGGGTTTTGTCCAGAACGGACCCAATTAACTTTATTGAAGAACGGTTTGCCCAAATTTGGCCTGTGTTGAGAGATTCACAGAGTTCTTTAAGCACGATTTTCTCAGTTCTGTTGTTGCGGCCGTCCTCCAAATCTCAGCTACAAAGCCAAATTCGACTTGCTGTTGTTGAAAGATGGATCTAAATCTATTTTATTGTTGATCAAAAGGTTGGAAGAAATCCAATATTGTTATGGGAGATTGTATTTACTATTCAATTTCTCCTCCTTCTGATTATAAAAGGAGAACATGTATTGTGTATTGGGGGGGATGGAGAGACTTTTCTTATTGTAATTTGCAGAATTGTGCATCGGCTCTTGTTAAGAGAGTGTGAGCTGTTTATAAACATTATTAATGCCTGATTAATAAAAGAGTTCACTGTTGTTCCATTTCTCAAGCGCTGGAGTAAAGCACAGCAACGCTTCACCGGTGGTTGAGGGCCCGGCCTTGGTGGAGCGATCTGCTGTTTGTATTTCTATTAGTTTATTTCTGTTGTGTGAAGTTCGTTTATTACAATTAAAGAATTGAGTTATTTCTAATTGGATCAAATACAGAGTCATTGTTATTCCATTCTTTACAAGAAGCATGATTCATGATTTAATTGTTATAAAATGTTGTTTTTCTGTATCTAATTCCAGTTGTTGTTCCTTTTGTTTATGAATTACGATAGTTGATTGTTGCGTGGTTGTCGACGGGATTAAAGAGTAGAAATCTAGTTTGCTTGGTTATGAATTGAATTCACTGTTTATTTTACGCTGCTATTCAATTCCTGTTCATTGCTTTTAGATTGTTGTTCCTTTCCAGTTTGCGTTTTAGATTTCATTTCCTTTGAGTTGTTTTCACTTGCTTTGAGATCTCTAAACTGTAGAGGGTAGAGCTAATCATTCCAGGTCCCCAGATTTGGTCATCTCACATCGATTTCTAGGGGAAATAGTTATTACTACTGCATCCCTAATCGATGTCTAGCAAGGTTGCTGTAGTGTAGTCTTTACATTTCTGTCATTTGTAATTAGATTTCTTTTCAAGCAGATTTCTTTTCAAGCATTTATTATTTCTGCATTTGTATTTCTATACTACATCTTCACAAACATTACTCTTGAGTAAATAGCCGCCTCAGACTGAGTACACTCTTGAAATAAAAAGTCGTCCCCGGGTTGATAATTAATGTGAAGGTAATTAGGAGTTAAAAAGACCCTTTTTATCGCTCCACATTTTGGCGCCGTTGCCGGGGAGAGTGTAGCCATTTTTAAAGAGTAGTTGTAAGACCGATGAGTGCCTCGTTAGGAAAGAATTGTATTAAAATCATAAGGTAAGAACCTCACACGGAAAGCATGTAAAAGCCCCCGCTCCCCCCGCCCGTTTCCATAAGAATTGTTAAAGAACCTAGGGTAGAAATAGATGTTTGAATTTTTGTGTGAATGATTAGAAAAAGATGTAATTTTTAAAAAATGGACTACATGATCTCATGCAGCAGATGTAAGCACCACCCATTTCACTAACCGATTGACAGGAACATTTGAAGAAGGAGCCTCGAAGAAACACATGAAAAACATCTTATATTATGGTAAGAAATGGCTCACGCTTTCTACTTTTGAATTTCCTATCAAAGATCTAGGAGGAGGACACAAATGCACATAATTTCCATCTTTACCAAATTTTCATGGTTTAGCAAATGAAGATCCGTATACATTCTTATTTGAGTTCAATACTTTTGTAGAGGATATGATTATTGTACTAATGATCAAAGATTGAAAGTGTTTCCTCTTACTCTAAAGGAGCAATTTCCTCCGATGGTTCATGAGCCTAGGTGGAATTGCATCCAATCATGGGAGGACATGAAGAACATATTCGAAGAAGTACCAAGACTATTGCAAATCCAATGAAGATATTTTCGGTATGACAAGGGGAAGATGAAAGTTTGGAGGACTATGTAGATCGATTTCATTATAACCTTCAAAAATCAAAGCATAAGAATTGGAAAAAGAGATCTAAAAACACTCTTCTTAAAGGAATCAAAGATGAATTTTTAGAACTCTTAAATCTCGAGAAAATGTGATGTTTTTCAGCTATCATATGATGATGTTTGTGAGTTGTGCATAAGGTATTCAAGAGGAATCTCCAAGGCCGGTAAGAATTCTAGAGATGTTTGTTCTTTCTTTTCCAACTGCCATGTAAATAGACATAAGAGTCGAATCAATGATTTATTTGAAAATTTTAAAGTTGATTTTATTAGCTCTCTAAGCTCAAAATTGATGCTTTATGTGTTCATAAAAATGAAGAATTTGATGAAGTGTTTTTCCTCATGACCAAAAGGAGCAAAACATAGATGGTTACTCTTCCTTATCTAGGATGGAAGTATCATATCAAAGAGGTGGAAATAACAAGGTCAAAACCATGGAAATCATGGCCTACGTGCATGGTTCAAAACACTTCTTCTCCATTCTCTTACTTGCATAATCCATTATGGAATACTCATGTTCTAGGGCGACCATGTCAATTTCAATATAACCACCAATCTTATCTACAAGTTTGGCATGGTTCACCTTATGATTGCATGACTACTCCTCATCTTGTAGCACAAGCACATTCTCCATATTCTCCACCACTCTTTCACAACATCCTCGCTAAATGTTCTATCCACTCAACCAACCACATCATCACAATGCTCCATTCCATACACAATTTCCTCGCTTTCTTCACTAATTCCACACCCTCACCACAATAAAACCAAGCACAACATGCTTACAATGTTGAACTCGCAAAATTTACCCACCCTTCCCACCCATTCTATCTCACATGTGTGTTGCTAGAGAAAACTTACAATGAGATTCAGATCGTTTCAACCGCAAAAATTGTGGTTATGGAAGAAAATGAGGTTTCTTTACTATGCATCAACAAGCTATTTTAAAAGCTCAAGAACTTCATGATATGATGGCTATGAGAAATCAAGAATGTAAAGGATATATTGAATATTGGTTTCACTCCATCATTTGCTTGCAACATCACTCTATGCTTGCCACTTTTGATACCATTTTTTCAAGGGAGTTGGCTTCTCCTACACCGATTTTCATTAATAGCATTTTTCAAATTTGGGTATGTGTATACGTGAAGCCTTATTTCGAAATGGCCTCCACCGGAAGTACTCATATACGTAGTCATATTCATTTTTTCAATTAAAATAAGTTAGTGTAGAAAATAAAAATAAATAAGGGAATAAATAAATGCATTTTGTTTTTATGTACATTGCTGTTGCAACATGCTATGCAAATCAACATTGGTGATAATTTTATCTTACTTAGTTTGTAGATGACTCATAATGGAAATAATAGTTCTACAAACACTCATATTCACTTTTATCACCAATTTGAAAATGTCAATACTCATTTTTTGGCTTCATTGATGGAATTTCTCATAGCATCACTGACAGTCATGTTTTGAGGGACCAAAAGGGAATATTTTTAAAACATATTTCTACCCTAGGTAGCTCCTTGATGTCTACTTTTCAACCCAATTGAATCATCAATTTGGATTTGAACAAAAAGTTAGAACCAAAACATCGAATCGGATGTCTAGTGGGCACCAGAAATCGTAGTTGGGACAACAGTTTTTGGAGGCCCAAATGAATGAATTTTAAAACCTGTTTCTATGGTGACTCCCTATGAATCTAGTTTACAATGCACTGAACTCATTTTCGATATCGTATGGGAATTTATGATCAAAATACTCCACTCATTTATCGAAATCAGCACCCTTAAAAACTATGTCTTTCCTACTGCTTCATAAAGATTTGACCTATCAATTCTTCTGTCTTAAAACTTATTTATTGAGATAAATAATAAATCTACTTTCATTTCCAATTTTAATCATTCAACCGACATCAAACTAAAATGTGCAGACTTGAAATATCAAACTGCTGTCTGTTGGTAATCAATGACTCTCATATGTGCTGTTCCAACTAAAATGACATATCACATCATTGAAATTTTAAAAATATTTATATTGCAAATAAACCTTGAATTAGCTCTCATCTGGTCCTACCAATTTGGACGAAAAACAAAGCAGTTGTGATTAAACACATCGGGTTAGTATGGTCGACCACTCATCTCCCACAATGTGACAAATAAATTTTACTTTGTTATTTTCCTGTGAATTTGTTATTATGAGTAACTACTTGTTAATTTTTTCATAATTCTTAGATTAAGGAGCCCGTATTAATCTCTTCTCCATGATTTAATGTTTTGGTCACAGTGTAGATACTGCTTTTCGGGCAGTGGTCCTAGGAGAAAAAGAAGGTCAATTCAGTGATTTTGAAAGAAATTTTAAATGAAAACAAAGGAATAACTCATTACCCAACTGGATTCATAATATTAGAAGAAATGAAGAATTGATTTCACTAATATTCATGTCATGTCTTTGCCACAAAATATTTTTCGAATGTATTCATTTTTTTTACATAATATCATAGCTGTTGTAACCTAATTTATTTATTTACATATTGTCTTTTGTTGTTTCTTTTCTAATTTCTCTTATATTTTGTGTTTCAGGTGTTGCTTCATTCAAACTGTGACCCATCCTCAGCATCAATACAGTGAACAGCTAATTCATTCTTTGCGTGCTTGCATTTCATGCTTGCATTTTTGCTGTTCTTTTTCTGAAGGGACAACGTTTGTGTGCACTTTTGTCGTTTCTGCTGTTCCTTTTTCAAAGGGACAGCAATTTCGTTTTACTATTCCTTTTCCAAAGGAACAACACCTTTTTGGTCAGCAATTCATTTTGCTGTTCCTTTTTCACGGTTCATTTTTCCATTCCTTTTCCACGACTCTTTTTGTTGTTCCTCTTTCACTTTTTGCTGTTCCTTTCCGAATGGAAAAACACTTCTACACTTTCACGTTTTGTTGTTCCTTTCCGAATGGAACATCACTTCTGCACTTCCACTTTTTGCTGTTCCTTTCCGAATGGAACAGCACTTCTGCACTTTTACGTTTTGCTGTTCCTTTCCAAATGGAACAACACTTCTGCACTTTCACGATTTGTTGTTCCTTTCCGAATGGAATAGCACTTTTGCACTTTTCATTTTTGTTGTTCCTTTTCCAAAGGAACGGCACTTGTGTTTTTGCTGTTCCTTTTCCAAAGGAACGACACTTTTCATTTTTGCTGTTCCTTTTCCAAAGGAATGACACTTTTAGTTTTTGCTGTTCATTTTTCCAAATGAACGACATTTGCATTTTCACACTTTTTTTTGTGTGTATTTTTGTTTTTTTGTGTGCATTTCCTTTAAGGAACACCACTTTTTGAGTGTTTTTGCTGTTCATTCAAAAGAGCAACACTTTGGGATTATTTTCGAGAGCAACCCTTCCTTCCTCTTGTGGGACTATTCCTAGTTCATCTCAACCACATTTTATTGATTCCCCTTCATGGCATGAAGTACACTATTTTTACGAGGACAAGAATTATGGATTCTATTGAAGCGAGTTAATATCATTCACGTTATGATCTTTAACAGGACAGCTCTTTGATGATAGATTATTTTCAAAAGGGACAATTATTTATATACTACTTTACTGCATTGTTTTCTATTGAACATGATATTGATTGATTATCTTAATACCATGCTGGTTCCACCCTTCTGGATTATAATCTTCTCTGTCTGTAATAAATGAGATTATGGGTATATTTTTTTCTATTGACATGTTCAACTTCTTCCACCATCCCTGCTCTTAAGGAGTGCTGAGCCTCCCTCTTTTTATCATAAAAATGTGTAATAATAACAAAATTTTGTTCGCAGATGTAGGATAGGGGGTCTCATTACGAGCCAGCCTACCATGTTCATAAGGTTGTAAGAAAGTGACATTCCCATTATGGCCACCACACCAGGGTTATGATCCATTGGATAGTGAAATTATCCTTGGAACAGGAGGTCTCATCACGAGCCGGCCTGATCACTTTTGCTACATCCCAGTGAATGGCAGTGTGGTTATCTGGTTACCACGCCAGCACACTGATCTCTTCTGTAGAACAGCACTGTAACTCTCCATTTATAAATTGAGGATCCTGGCTCATATGGGTTAAAAAGCAACCCTGCCGAGGCTATGGACGCCTGCTGGCAGCAGAGGCTCTACTTATGGTATTGAAGTTATATCTTATCGTCAATTATTACTATAATACCCTTTTCTTTTTTTTTCTTTTTATCAGAGAAGTTATTTCCTTAACTTTCTCCCTGTTTTGAACCTTTATGCATGGGAAATTGTTTTATGATCAATCGCATCATTTTCAGCTAGCATACTATCAGTAAAGCATCTTTTTGGCATATTGTTGTCCTTTTTCTCTTTTTCATAACTTATCATCAATCCAAAGCATCCTATCTTTTATTCATAACTATCTTTACACACTCTGCTCTCATTATAACCATAACTCCCGCTATCCTATCATTGATATGTGTATTATGCTTTATTCACTGCTATATTGTTCATTCCCTTGCCTTGCCATCAGCACAACACCTCTCATATGCTTTATGGTCATGGAATTCCTTTTCCAATTGGAGGGAGGAATGTATGCATTATGGGATTGCATGCGATATGATTACTGCACTCTGCCATCACTTGTTGATTTGCCAAAATATTAGTATTGCATGTATACATAAGTTTTTCTGATTGAAATTTTTGCATGCATTTTATCTATTGCTTACACTATGGATTCAAGAACATTGTATGCCAAATAGTGCTTTGTTTGCAGGAAAACAACAAGTATGGGCAGAATTCTATTCATAGCATGACCACACTATTGCACTTAACAGAAGAGGCTCGCGTACGTGAACAATTCTTCAGACATGATGTGCTTACCTGGATTCCACCTTTTGCATCACTTTCAGCACCAACTCTGCCTACATCAGCTTCAACAACTGCCAGTCCATATATGTCATTCCACATTTTGGGAGGTAAAACTTGAGGTAAAATAGCATAATTTTCTGATTTATTACGAATTTAGGAGAATTTCATGAAAATCCATTTTGAGCATTATTTATCATCCTTCATTCCACATCTTTACCACTTTCCCTTTTTCAGCAGCATCTCATTTTCGAGTATGGGGGAGTGTTCCTTTCATTCATTTCTTTCTTATAACCATGTCATTCATATTCTTTATCATCCATTGCTATTCTTATTCACTCTTACCACCTCCCTTACTCCATGTTGTTTTACACCAAGCATAGAATTCAACAGCTGGTAGCAACCACCTCTATTTGTTTTCTAGCATCGCATGAGGGCATGCTAATTCTTCCGAGAGGGGGAGGAATTGATGGATGTTTTCTACTTTCTTCCTCATTTAAGGCATACAATTTCATTTTTACACTATGCAGAAATTGATTTCCATAATATGAACTTAATTCTTGTGATTTCTGGAAAACACAGACGTATCATTAATACAAACTCAGATACTTTCAAGATAAATTGGTTCATATAAAATTTCGAAATCATGCACTCTCACTCTTACAAATTCATTTTGTTATATTCACTTATGATCCCGTATCAAAACTCATATCTGATGATCATAAAGATATTCATATATTATAAATTTACTTGCCAAATTCTTCAAACAAACCTGGTTTGTTTTGAGAAAATGGTTAATGAAGTTTGTCACATTTATATCATATTTCGCAACTTCAAGCATATAGTTGAATGTCCTTGTAAAAATTGTTAAAAGTTTCTTCATCAAGATTACAAAATTGAATATTCATTAATTAAGGAAGCATTCATTTGTTCTCAAATTTTTATTGCTTGGTTGACACATGGGTTTTGTCTTGGGGTTGCATGAAGACATGCAATATATTCAGGTCTTCGTTGCATGAGGACATGCAACATATTGAGTGTGGGGGTATACAATGCTAATATGCCATTATTATTATCACTTTTGAACACTTATTCCACCCATTTCTACTATTCTTCATCATGTCATTTATTATAATTTATCATATAAATCCATTTTATAATGATTTATGCTCTTATGAATGAATGTTATTTATTCTCCTTTATTTCTAATAAATTGATGATTATGAATTATTTTATCGATGATAGTTTTAATAAATCAGTTATAACATTATTCACCATTTTTAGCCTCCAAGGTAATTTCTAGATTGAAGATTTGATCATTAAAAGTGCCAACTCAGAAACGCGCTGGAATAAGGAGTGACAGTTTTGCAGTTGATATTCTGAGCAAATGAAGACGAATTTGGAAAATCCGGAACATTGGTTTTGTCCAGAACGGACCCAATTAACTTGAGAAAAGAACGGTTTGCCAAAATTCGGCCTGTGTTGAGAGATTCGCAGAGTTCTTTAAGCATGATTTTCTCAGTTCTGTTGTTGCAGACGTCCTCCAAATCTCAACTAAAAAGCCAAATTCGACTTGCTGTTATTGAAAGATGGATGTAAATCTATTTTCTTGTTGATCAATTGGTGGGAAGAAATCCAATATTGTTATGGGAGATTGTATTTACTATTCAATTTCTCCTCCTTCTGATTATAAAAGGAGAACATGTATTGTGTCTTGGGGGGGATGGAGAGACTTTTCATTGTAATTTTAATCGTACTCCATTTTTGTTAAGAGAGTGTGAGTTGTTTGTAAACATTATTAATGCCTGATTAATAAAGGAGTTCACTATTGTCCATTTCTCAAGCGCTGGAGTAAAGCACAGCAACGCTTCACCGGTGGTTGAGGGCCCGGCCCTGGTGGAGCGATCTGCTGTTGGTATTTCTATTAGTTTATTTCTGTTGTGTGAAGTTCGTTTATTACAATTGAAGAATTGAGTTATTGCGAATTAGATCAAATACAGAGTCATTGTTATTCCATTCTTTACAAGAAGCATGATTCATGATTCAATTGTTATAAACTATTTTTTTTTTGTATCTAATTCCAGTTGTTATTCCTTTTGTTTATGAATTACGATAGTTGATTGTTGCGTGCCTGTCGACAGGATTAAAGAGTAGAAATCTAGTTTGCTTGGTTATGAGTTGAATTCACTGCTTATTTTATCATATTCAATTCATGTTCATTGCTTTTCGATTGTCGTTCTTTCCAGCCATGCTTAGATTTCATTTCCTTTGAGTTGTTTTCACTTGCTTTGAGATCTCTAAACTGTAGAGGGCAGAGCTAATCATTCCAGGTCCCTAGATTTGGTCATCTCACATCGATTTCTAAGGGAAAGAGTTATTACTACTGCATCCCTAATCGATGTCTAGCAAGGTTGTTGTAGTGTAGTCTTTACATTTCTATCATTTGTAATTGGATTTCTTTTCAAGCAGATTTCTTTTCAAGCATTTATTATTTCTGCATTTGTATTTCTATACTACATCTTCACAAACATTACTCTTGAGTAAATAGCCGCCTCAGACTGAGTACACTCTTGAAATAAAAAGTCGTCCCTGGGTTGATAATTAATGTGAAGGTAATTAGGAGTTAAAAAGACCCTTTTTATCGCTCCACACAAGATATTTTCCTCTTTGTTGCTCCTTCTCTTCTATTTGTGGCCAAACAGAGATATTCCTCTCTTCAACGAGCTCCATTTTTTCTTTGTGTTGCACATTAGATTTATTAAAATGAATCCTCTCACCCTGTATTTATATCCATACAAGGGCTCCACAAATAGACATGTCTTTTGGCACATTCACACCAAGCCTACATGGCTTATGTGTAAAAAACCCATCATTAATGTTCAAAAATTCATAACTCATTAAGGACAACTTGGATTTTGACGATTCTAGAAACATTGGATTTTCCTCTCTATCCTCTATCATATCCATCTATCACATGACCAAAATCCTCCATGGTTTTGGCCCAAACATTGATGGGTGTAAAACCACAACCTTAGGTTCCAAGCCCACAAGTAACTCTTGTGATGCTCCAACCTCCAAACCTTGAACCATAGGGCTTGGAGTACCTCCAAATCTACTAAAAAATCAATAAGTCCATCAGACTGAAAGAGTACATCAGGAGTAATTTTATGTGTTGTTTCTACATTTGTTTCCTCATACAGTAGGAAGAAAAAATTTGTGGCTCTTAGCTCAGCAAAAGCATAATGCATGGATACAATTCAAGCAGCATGTGAGGCGATTTGGATAAGAAATATACTTGTGGTACTATTTGGTTAGATGATGGATCCAACTATGATCTCTTTTGATAATCATAGTTGCATCAAGCTCTCTCAGAATCCAATATTTCATGATCAATCCAAGCATATAGATATATGGTATCACCATTTACATCATTGTGTGCAGAGACGAATAATGTTGCTGGAATACATTCTGAAAGAGGAACAAGATGTTGACATTTTGACGAAGGCTTTATCAAGAGGAAGTTTCGACTTCCGTGGGTCTAGGATAGGGGTGGTTGATAATCCCTTTCTTGCTGAGAGGGGGAGTTGAAAAAATGTAGCAAGAAAGTCTCAATTTGATTTTTCCTTGGTCAAATTGATATATTCGAATTTCCACATCAGTAGACAAATTGGATGAAATTAAATTGTGTGACATGGTTCTTGTCACTCAGTTAGCTCAGTAAATTCAAGTTAGAGGAGTTGGAGTTTAGTTAGACATGTGTGATTGCTAAATTTTAGTAATCCAGTTCAGTTATGTCTAATTGAATTCAGTTAAACTAGTTCTAACTGTTGGAGGAACTAGTGGAAGGTTAGTTGTGTGGTGGGTGTTGGGGAAATATATTGTTATAATTTCCAACATTAAATTATCAATTGAGGGCTCGTAAGCTTTGAGGTACAAGCGCAGGGAACACAGGATCAAAGCATCTAACCTAGACTGCAGTAGGAATCAACTTGTTGTTTAAGTACAAAATTGTTATTTCTAATTGAAGCTAATTAATTGAGGAAAACATGCTTAAACAAATAAGAAATTCTAATCACTGTGCAAACTAAACTAACTCTAATTAATCATAAACCAAGCAATACAAATTACCATTGAAATGATTTTAATCTAAATGAAAATCTCAATCTAAATACTAAGATCTATTTAATCTAAATACAAGAATCTTAAATCAATCAAGATTAATTTAAAATAATACCAAACTTATGCTAAATCTTAATCCCAATAAAATTCACTCTCATTCAAATGATATTAAACTAAGGTAATGAAAAAGCAAGAATTAAACTAATCTAATTCCTGGGATGCATAAAACAAATCAAATAAGCATTCAAACTAACCTTTGTCACCACTTTGCAATTGTTTCAAAAGAAACTAAGTAAACCAATATTCTAATTGACATGCTTCAGATCTAAGAGACTACAAAATAAGAAACTATCATATCCTTAAACTTCTTTAATCAACTTCAAGAAATCATTCAAACATAAGCACACTGGCTAATGGTTCTTCCAATAACTAACTACAATCATAATGAATTTCAAAACTAAACTACAACTTCAAACAATGATTTAACCGTCTCATTGCATTGCTTTCAAATACTTGGTTGCCAAAACACAATGTTACAAGAAAATCAATAAGGTACATAATATATGTCAGTTCATATTTAAAACAAATGGAATTATCGATCTCTTGTTTATCCAATTAAGAAGCACCTTTAAATATTTCAATTGTAAACCTGTAACAAAGGGGTTATTCATGCAATAAAATCATGGATCAACGCCATTCATTAGATTGCAACTAGCTGAAAATGATATGTGTATTTAATTTTAAGAAAACAAATGAATTATAGTCTTAAGTACATAATCAAAATTATGATATCTAATTAACAATTTCTTTCAAAATAAAATCCATGCACCTAGATCTAAATCAAACACGCTAACTCTATCCTATGATGTTTACAAAACTTGCTTCCAGGTGATGGTGGATCCTTGCCACTCTTGGAGCAAGTCTAAACTAAATCAATGTCTAAAAATAAAAATAAAACCATAACATTTACAAAGAATTCATGGCAAAGTCAAATTATATTAAGATTCAAATCATAAGTTCACTTACATACATTCCTTCAATATTTTGTCTCATGTTCACACCTTTTCATCCTCCTCCTTCAAAAACTTCCCCAGCTTACAACGCAAACCATGGCTGAGCCATTTATAAGATTCACAAGGTGAATTATTCATTTACCTCGATTCTAGAAAATTGAACAATTTTAACAAACTGACCTAAAAGATATTAGTATATCTTCCTAACCATGAGGAATTTTGGAAACTGGTTTGGAGGGAGACTAAATTTTTATGTTTCCAACAAAAACCTCTCTTGGATTTGTCACAGTAAAATCAATCTCCTCAGAAATCGTGCCCAAAGTTGGATGTTTGGCTTTTTTTGCAATGTTCTAGAACTTTGAAAAAATAGTGATTTTCTAAAAACCTGCCTCCAAGACCCCTTGTATAACTTTTACAAAAATTCGAATCTAGAGAAACCATTTTGGATATACATAATTGGTTATATTTGTAACAAACCCATTTGATTATATTTTATATATTCACCTCCAGCTGCACACACATCGAGGTTAAACATGTCAGTTTGGAAACTTTGCACATTTTGAGCAGATTTGTTAATCAACTCCTAGGGACCCACATGTGTGACCTGAGTGCAATAAAATGCATGGGAAGGTATAAAAACATTATTTTGGACCATAACCTCCCTTGGTTTTTCTTGAAAGCGCGGTGAAAGTACCAAAGCCCTAAATTAGGCATCTCATCCTTAACTGGCTTATGACTGATTTTAGCGATGGAACCCTGTGATAAATGTGCTTCAACAAAAAAGTCATCAGTAAAACATGACATAATCATCTTTAATCATAGATAAGTAAAGAAAACTGATGATAATCAACCATAGAGAGTGTTTGGCGGCAAGTGATGGAATTAGGGTACGGAATGGGTTAAAACCTAGGGTTTTAGGGTATAAACAGTGATATTTCATGATGAAAACATGGGCATGTACGAGGCCCAACATCCCCCCATGCCTAAGGTTTTGCATGTCCTCATGCAAACAAAGACTTTACTCATATCTAGGTTTTTATGGCATCATGGCTTTTAGGTAGGGTTAGGTCTTGTGAAGCAACACTACATGGAGATTTGATTTTGAGAGCGATACCAACTGAGGAGAAACAAGATATATGTTAGGATTAAAATGATGAATAGGATGATAGGTGATAATGGAAATGGTGGATGAGATGAGGTGGTAATGGATATAGTAAGATATGTACTTGCATGATCTGTTTTTGCGAGGCCAATGCTTATGGATGGTTCCTTTATGAAAGGCAGCAATGAATTCACCCTCTAACAATATGTGTGAATGTAGGAGGGGAAGGCACTATAGTTACTTCTTTTTTTACATGAACCAATATGATTATGACCTAGATTAGCATGCAAATGGAGGGTATATGGAAAATTGAATATACAGAATATGTGGTGGTTAATCATCAAAGCTTTCTTAAATCTCTAATCCATTAAAGAATCTTAAGCCACCTCTACCTCAAGTTTTACCCTTGTTGTTGATGTCCTTGGTGCTGCAAGATGAAGTAAATGATGGAATGGATTGAGTTGATGTGACTGCTGATATGATCTGCTGAAGAACGAAAAGGGTCTCAATATCCACATTATCCTAAAAATGTTGATGCATGTGTGATTTCATACGGCTTCCTGAAAAAAAAACACAAGCACCATCATCAATATTTATTTTCATGAAAATCTTATCAAAATAAAGGAAATAGGTTAAATAATGTACAATTACCTGATCATGCTCCAAGTTTAAGATACTAGCCCAACAATGATAATGAAAACCATGAGTAAGCATAGGGTGAAAATATGAATCAAACCTAACAATTCTCATCAGTTTTTCCTAACATCTCTCCCCCCATGCCTATCATCTTGCATGTCCTCATGCAAGCAAAACCTTTGACAAAGACCAAAGACTGAAGGGCTAGGGCTTATATATTAAAGTCATGTTTCATTGACTTAAACCATAGGGCGAATTGTAGAAATTAGTATACACTAAGCATGCATACATCCAGATTCCCCTGATCTCACAATGTTTAACTTCTTGCAAAATACAGAATCATTCCACTGTTAATCTTTTGCGGAAAATTAATTGCAAACACATGTGAAGCATAAATAAAAACAATCGCACATAACACAGTTGTTTAACGGGAAAGCCTGAAGCTGAAAACCCCAACTATCATATATTATGTATCATGGAGATCATGTAACAATCTCATACAAAGCTTAGTACATCAAGCTCTCAGTATAATCAATCGTCACACACTAACATAGAAGAAATATGCAAATCCATGCACCAGAGCCGCCTCCTCGCTAGCCCGCTCTCACGCACAATCCCGCTCGAAGAATAGCTCTTAAATGACTTCGAATTGTTCCAGCCTTGATCACAGAATCCTCATTGGAAACTCCAATGTGTGTGTGGTGCAATCAATGCATCACTATAGTCACAACAGATAGTCCATCTTGCCCTTTCACCTATCTCTCCACTGGGTCTCCACTAGAACTGACATGCACTGTAGTTAATTGTTGTATTTGTTCAGTTGATTAATGAGTTATTATTTTTGAATTAATTAACTAATTAATTCACTCCACTCGCACTAGTGTATCATTCAGTTAGACTAGATACAACTAGCTCAACTTAGTCTAACTAAGTTAAACTGAATGCAACTCCATGAACTACTCTTCCAACTCTATCATAACTTTGCCACTTTAGTACTAACTAATTCCTCCATGCATGAACCACCAGTAAACCCTAGGAATTATGTAATCTCTTCACCCAATCGATTTCCTGCAAATCAGTAATCAAATTAAGTGCTCCAAGAGTATAAGTTGTTAAGTTTACCGTCGATTATTATTAAGAGCTAATAATAATCGACACTTCTATTTTTAGAACAACGATCTATAAATAGACTTCACCCAATATTATAAAAATAATTCTGATATATTTTTCAACTTGACCAACCATCCACAAATAGCATCCCGCAACTTCGAAAATATGATCACCATGTCTGAAAATAGACTTGCGCTAAAAATAGCCTACGGGCCCACTTAGTGAAGGCGACTCTTTTCACTAAGCTCATCATCTTGTTGAATCTCAACACTCCCTCTCAACAAGATAGGGATTATCTTTCACCCCGATCTTGCCTCTATGGTATTCGAATTTGCTCCTGGTGAGCGCCTTTGTCAGAATATCTGCATCCTGATCCTTCGTAGGAATGTACTGAAGCAACATGATCTTCCACTACACACAATCTCTGATATGATGATACCGGATATCAATATTTTTATATCTATCATGGAACACAGTATTAACCGAGAGTTTAATGCAACTCTGATTATCACAATGTATCGTTGTAGGATCTAAATGTGAACTGAACAAACCAACCAGGATCTTCCTCATCCAAATAGCCTCACATGCAGCTTGACTTGCTGCCATGTATTCTGCTTCCGCTGAACTGAGTGCCACGGATATTTGTTTCCTATTGTACCAAGAAACTGCCGTAGATCTGATACTGAAAATTCCTTCTGATGTGCTCTTTTTGTCTGTTGGGCTACCTGCCCAATCTGCATCCGTGAAGCCATGCAACTTCACCTCATTCGTCTGTCTGTACCATAAACCATACTCAGATGTGCCCCTGAGATATATTAGGACATGCTTGCCTGCCTTCCAAAAGAGCTTGGTAGGCTTAACCATCGTTTGTGAAAGCTGTTTCACCGCATAGCATATGTTCGGTCTTGTATTAACTAAATACATGAGCAAAACCACAAATTGTCGATAAACAGTGGCATCCACTACCTCTGCTGATGTAGCATCCTCTTTCCTCCAATTTCTTGGAAGAGGAGTGTCGATAGGCTTGCAGCCTTGCATGTGAAACTTCTCTAGTATCTCCTGGGCATACTTGCCTTGAGACAAAAACAATTCACCTTCTCGCTGCCATATTTCCAATCCAAGGAAATAATGAAGGAGGCCCAAATCCTTCATCTCAAACTCCTTTGCAAGATCTGCCTTGCATGAGTGTATCAACTGCTCATCACCCATTAGTATTAAATCATCAACATAAAGAACAATGATTAAAATCTTACCCTCCACCACAATTTGGTACAGGTTTGCATCCGCGTCACTCTTGGTGAAGCCAAGTCCAGTGAAATAGATGTCGATCCGAGTGTACCAAGCACGAGATGCTTGTTTCAGCCCATACAACGCTCTTTTGAGCCTGCACACATGCGACTCGCTCCTGAAGATCTCAAATCCTTCAGGCTGCTCAATGTACACATCTTCCTCAATGATCCCATTAAGGAATGTAGTCTTCACATCCATCTGATGAATGTGCCAACCCATTTGCGCTGAGAGAGCAAGGATGGTCCATATGGAAGAATACCGTGCGACAGGTGCAAAGGTTTCTTCATAATCAATCCCCTCAATCTGTGAGAAGCCCCGAGCAACAAATCTTGCCTTATACTTCTCGATGCTCCCACCAGCAGCTTGCTTTACCTTGTAGATCCATCTTGATCCTACAACTGATTTTCCCACCGGCCTTAGAACAATCTCCCAAGCACTGTTTCTGACAATGGAGCCATACTCCTCCACCGTGGCATCTACCCATGTGGGCTCCTGCACTGCTTCTTCAAAAGAAGATGGCTAAGTCACAATAAACTTGCTCATAAGAACCATGTATCTAGTAAATTGGTCAGGTGACTGTCTCTATCTACGTTGTGATGTAGGGACTCCTACATTCTGTGCCGCATCAAGCTTCAGTTTCTCAGCTTCTATGGTACGCTTTCTGCCTTTTCTGATGTTTGGTTATACGTGAGTGGACTCCTCCACTCCATGAATCTCCTCCTGTGGCTGATCCGCATCTAGAGGCTCATCTTTGGGAACAAGAAGTTCCTCCCCTGCATGCAAGTGTAGCTCCCTCTCAAGCGACAAATTCATGGCTTTCACCTCATTGAATTTTATATCCCGTCGCACCACAATCATCCGAATGTCTAGCAAATACACATGATAATTATGGGGTGTTTCTGTGTACCCCACAAATATCCCAACTTCTGCAGTCGGCTCCAACTTCTTCCTCGCGTCCTTTGTCACATGAATGTAAACAGATGAGCCAAAAATCTTCAAATGAGAAATATCAGGCTTCTTACCAGTAAAATCTTCTTCAGGTGTACTC
The DNA here is from genome assembly GCA_034641835.2 of Pinus albicaulis. Lineage (NCBI taxonomy): Eukaryota > Viridiplantae > Streptophyta > Pinopsida > Pinales > Pinaceae > Pinus > Pinus albicaulis. The sequence goes on from JAXQQM020082918.1 coordinate 128,004, forward strand.
ATGCCAAGTACGCTATGAGGACAATGGTTTTGCACATAAACCGCAATGTTGCATGCTTCCGCCCACAAGTGCATCAGTAGACCCTGGTCATGCAGCACCCACGATCATTTTGTTCTTCCTCTCCGTGACCCCATTCTATTGTGGGTTATGAGGCGCTCTGAGTTCTCTTCGAATTCCTTCTTTGATACAGAATTCTTTGAATTTGCCTGAGATGTATTCACCACCATTATCGCTCTGTAGAGCTTTCACTTGCTTCCCCGACTCCTTCTCCACCAATGCTTTAAACTCACAGAAATTTGAGAATGTTTCGCTCTTCTTCTGCATGAAGAATATCCAGCATCTACAAGAATAGTCATCAACAAATATAACATAATACCTGTGTTTTGTTGTTGAAGCAATAGAGAAAGGTCCACACACGTCTGTGTGAATTCTCTCCAGGATCACCGAAGCACGGTTCTCCTTCTCATGAAAGGTGGTCTTCACAAACTTACCCATAGTACATCCCTTGCACTGATCTGACTGCGCAAGAGTACCCTTGGGAAGTCCAGTAGAAATCTGCTGCAAAATCTTCAAAGCACCATGATGAAGATGGCCCAATCTCCTGTGCCATAATTCACCCTCATCCTAGCTCACCACTTCTTCTGCTTTGCACACCATTGCAGTGCAACCATCTACCTCCAGATTGTAGAGATTCTTAACTCGAATCCCTATCTTCTTGGTTTGACCCGTTTTTTTTATGTCGAAGGAAAGCTTTTCCCTCACTGAAAACAACATCATAACCTTTGTCTTCCAACATTGCGACCGAGACTAAATTCTTCTTCAGACCTGGAACATGCATAACATCCTTCAACAAGAATGGATTATCGGACTCCCTCTCAAAGGTAATGGTCCAAATTCCAATCGCACTGTATTGACCATCGTTTCCCATCTCTATATGCATCTGGAGGTCCTTCTCCTCCAAGTCACTAAACAACTCCTTGTCTTCCGTCATATGGAAAGACGCACCACTATCAAGATACCACACCGATCCCATATAGCTTGAAACCAAGCATGTCATCAAAGAGAAATCAAGTTCAAATTTCGAGGCTCAGGCCTCTCTAGCTGCATCTCTAGTAGCCTTCTTGTTCTTCTTCTTCTGTGGGCAGTTAGTGGCGAAATGCCCATGTTCGTGACAGTGAAAACACTTCACCTTGGACAAATCCTGCTTCTTGCCTTTAGCTTCGGATTTTGAAGGAAATTTCTTCCCCTTCCCTTTCCTTGCTTTGGCAGCCAAAGCGTAATTCTCTTCATCTTCATTCTTCAATGAAGAGCCATCCCTGGTACCTCGCCTTATCTCCTCCTGCACAAGATCCGACCAAATTTTCTCCCATCCCAACAGTTTCTCCCGTCCATTGATAGAGTCTTCGTAGCTATGCCAACTCTTCGAAAGCCCAAGGAGAGCCAAGCTCACCAATTCTTCATCATCAATAGTAACCCCCACACTTCCTAGTTCATCCTTGTAGTGGAAAAACTTCGTGAGGTATTTTGGAATACTGTTGCCCTTCTCCATTTTTATTTTTCTGAGCTTGTCTTTAACCGCCAACTTCCTCTGGTTGCTTATGCTTTGGAACAAATCTGTCAAAGCCTTACATATTAAGAATGGAGTGGCTTTCCCATGAAGGCTAGACACAATATGGTCCTTCACACCTTCCAACAGAATTTTTCTTGTATTTGCTGTCTTCTTTTGCCATGCGTCAAGTAATGCAACATCGCTAGATCCCGGCTTAGGAACATCGCTATCGATGAACTCCTTCAGTCCATTATCCTCTAGCACCGCCTCCATCCTATCCTTCCAGGCTATGTAATTTGAGCTCCCATCAAGGGCATACTCCAATCGCAACCCATTGAAAGACATTTCAATGTATACTCCTTACACACGAGGTACTACCTTGTAAATTAAGTTATCCTGTACAAACTCAGCTCATTCTTCCTGAGGTGCAAATGTTAAAAAATTATGCTTTGCTGCGATACCATGTAGAAATTAGTATACACTAAGCATGCATACATCTAGACTCCCCTAATCTCAAAATATTTAACTTCTTGCAAAATACAGAATCATTCCACTGTTAATCTTTTGTGGAAAATTAATTGCAAACACATGTGAAGCATAAATAAAAACAATCACACATAACACAGTTGTTTAACAGGAAAGCCTGAAGCTGAAAACCCCAACTATCATATATTATATATCATGGAGATCATGTAACAATCTCATACAAAGCTTAATACATCAAGCTCTCAGTACAATTAATCGTCACACACTAACATAGAAGAAATCTACAAATCCATGCACTGATATCTACCCTCCTGCTAGCCTGCCTCCACTGCACAATCCCTGCTGAAGAATAGCTCTGAATGAATTCGAATTACCCTTGCCTTGACTACGCAATCCTCATTGGAAACTCCAATGTGTGTGTGGTGCAATCAATGCATCACTACAGTCACAACGGATAGTCCATCTTGCCCTTTCACCTATCTCTCCACTGGGTCTCCACTGAAACTACCATGCACTGTAGTTAATTGATGTATTGTTCAGTTGATTAATGAGTTATTATTTGTGAATTAATTAACTAATTAATTCACTCCACTCTCACTAGTGTATCATTCAGTTAGACTAGATACAACTAGCTCAACCGAGTTTAACTCCATTAACTGAGTTAAACTGAATAACAACTCCATGAACTACTCTTCCAACTCTGTCATAACTTTTCCACTTCAGTTCTAACTGAGTCCTCCATGCATGAACCACCAGTAAACCCTAGGAATTATGCAATTCCTTTAGCCCACTAATTTTCCAAATTTGTGCACTAAAATTAAGTGCTCTAAGAGAATAAGTTGTTGTTTATTGTCTGATTATTATTAAGAGCTAATGATAATCGACATGCATCTATTTTTAGATCAACGATCTATAAATAGACTTTGCCCATTATTCTAAAAATAGAATTTCATCTATTTTTCCAACTTGACCAACCATCCACAAATAGCATCCTGCAACTTCTGAAATATGATCACCATGTCTAAAAATAGGCATAGTCTAAAAATAGACTTGCACCAAAAATAGCCTGCGGGCCCACTTAGTAAAGGCGACTCTTTTCACTAAGCTGATCATCTTGTTGAATCTCAACACGAATTGTGAGAGCATTTAAGTAAGTTTCATCGGATGTCATCTTCCTTTGCATCAATAAGATAAGAAAAGTAGTGACCAAGGATCTAGTGACGTTAAGACTGAGTTTTGTTATTCCAAAAGAACAACTAATGCTAGGGCTACTAAATGAATTCTTAACAATGTTGTTACTGCAGAGATAATGTCATCCTAAAATGACTAACCATAAAAGTTTCCAGAAAGTATATCAATAGTAATCCAAAGCAGCAGGTCTTCACTTTCAATAGCCTCATTAGTACAAGTAAAAGTGACTTTATTTAAAAACCAAGGCCTTAAAATGGATTGAAAGTAGGGAAAAATAAATATTACAAAATGATACCTTCCGAGGATGATTTTCTTATCATTACCCAAGCATATAGTTAAAAATTCTCTTATTCAAGCAAAGTGAATCATCTGCACTAAGGGTCTCACATCCATAAAAACCAAATTATTTCTGAAAGATAGAACTCCAAAGCACACTACTGAAGGATATTAAAGCCATTCTCAGAGACATATGATAATTAGTTTAGGAAAAGGAAAAAACAACAAAGTAAATCATAGTGTAAAATTAACTTTGATACCACAGGAATGGCCCTACTGCCAGTAGGCATTTATAGCCTCGACAGGGATGCCTTTTAACCTAACGAAATGTCTGTGTCCCACTTACTATATATAGATTCAGAGTTAGCTTATTTGAATTTTATATAAAGGCCATTGTCCTGGCTTGGTAACCAGATGATGGCAGTGCCACTCACAAGAAGCAACATGGATGAATAGGTCGGCTCGTGATGAGACCTCCTGTCTTCCAGCTTTTGGGGCTGAAAGCCATTACTCTGGCTTGGTGACTAGAAGCCATAATGTCATGTATGTTAGGTATCATGATCGTCGGAGGTCAACTCATTACGAGACCTCCTATCCTCCCCTAAATATTTTTGTAGACTCTGATTATGATTAACCTTAAAGTTTAATTAATAAGTGGGGAGACAGATCTACTCCCTAAGAGCGCGGGATGGCGTTAAAAGTTTTTAATTACTAATCTTTATTGGTTGATCCTTCTACCCTAAACACTCAAGAAAAGAAAATAACTCAAATAATGACCGAAAAATTCCTCTGATAGGTCATGCTAGGGTTCTTATGAGAGCTCATGATGGTTTTATAGGAGTGGTCCACCATAGGAGGCTTTTCATCAATACCTTCAAAGAGAAACTTGAAAATGTTTCTTGGATGATAGTATGTTAAGCTTATGAATGGAAATTATAACAATAACAATTCCCCTAACTGGTCCAATGAATAATCTCGGCCAATAATCAGAGTCACTTTATAAAATACGAGGCATTAAGAGTGAATTTATTTTGACAAGTGTTACCACAAGAGTGCATAATGACAAAATTTCAATGGTTATGCCTTAGGAATTGAAATTTCAAGAATGATGTCGTAACAACAATTTTATTCATTTCTACCCTACCCTAACCTAGAGAGAGGAAGGTCTCCTTCAAGTGTAGGAGTACTTCCAATGCAACCATGTTCATAACAATATGCTAAATATACTCACACTCAATTTGAAAGAATAAAATTCAACGCATTCTAGAGTATGAGAAACCAGTTGCTTCGATTGACATGATACCAAGAGTATTTGAAGATTAGAGTGGTACTTTGGCTGGATTATGATCTAGAACCAATCCTTGATGTAATCCTGGTGGTATTGGCTCATTTATTCTTTTGGACCGCTCTGAATGTCCTCCATGGTCATGCCAGGAAAACTTAGATAATTGGTCTCTGGAATGCACACAAGGCTTGTTGTTGGGCATGGTGAAGGTTCTTCGATCTCAAGTTCAGCTGGATGCTCCGAATCAGATTTAGTACATGGCTCATCAATCTCCTTGGTAGATAGGCAAGAGGAATCAAGGGATATTTCAAATTCATGTTCTGGCTGTGGAGAGACAGATAATTTCCTGAATGCAGCCAGGATGAACTCTTCCTGAGAAGAAGATACCCCAGCTACTACTAGGATTTTAGAAAGCGCCTCGATGGACATTCTTCAAGCTCTCGGTCATTCTTGAATTTCTCCTACTTGCAACATGGATTAGTACAAAATAGGGGGTTCTTACAGCACCCCAAAAATGGTTTATCTTTAAAGAACTTGAATTTTCAATCTAAATGAATTAAAGACTGCTAGTTGCAATAAAAACTCACCAAAATTGCTTGATTGGGAATCCAAAATTTGGAGCAACCCCACAATAGTGGATGCGTGGCTCTTCACTCACATCTTACCGTACACTCTCTGCCCTTTGATTACCCTGCAACTAAGATCACACACACAAAAAAAAACTTGTGAAAGAATCTAGGCTCTGATCCCTTTAGCACCTCCCTGGCAACGTCGCCAAAAATGTTGGGGAAATATATTGCTATAATTTCCAACATTAAATTATCAATCCAAGGCTCGTAAGCTTCTAGGTACAAGCGCATGGATCAGAGCATCTAACCTAGACTACAGTAGGAATCAACTTGTTGTTTAAGTACAAAATTGTTATTTTTAGTTAAAGCTAATTAATTGAGGAAAACATGCTTAAAAAAATAAGAAATTCTAATCACTGTGCAAACGAAACTAACTCTAATTAATCATAAACCAAGCAATACAAATTACCATTGCAATGATTTTAATCTAAATGGAAATCTCAATCTAAATACTAAGATCTATTTAATCTAAATACACGAATCTTAAATCAATCAAGATTAATTTAAAATAATACCAAACTTATGCTAAATCTTAATCCCAATAAAATTCACTCTCATTCAAATAATCTTAAACTAAGGCAATGAACAAACAAGACTTCAACTAATCGAATTCTCGGGATGCAAAAAACAAATCAAATAAGCATTCAAACTAACCTTTGTCACCACTTTGCAATTGCTTCAAAAGAAACTAAGTAAACAAATATTCTAATTGACATGCTTCAGATCTAAGAGGCTACAAAATAAGAAACTATCATATCCTTAAACTTATTTAATCAACTTCAAGAAATAATTCAAACATAGGCACACTGGCTAATGGTTCTACCAATAACTAACTACAATAATAATGAACTTCAAAACTAAACTACAACTTCAAACAATGATTTAACTGTCTCATTGCATTGCTTTCAAATACTTGGTAGCAAAAACACAATGTTACAAGAAAATCAATAAGGTACATAATAGATTTCAGTTCATATTTAAAACAAATGGAGTTAGCAATCTCTTGTTTATCCAATTAAGAAGCACCTTTAAATATTTCAATTGTAAACCTGTAACAAAGGGGTTATTCATGCAATAAAATCATTGATCAACACCATTCATTAGCTTGCAATGAGTTGATAATGATATGTCTATTTAATTTTAAGAAAACAAATGAATTACAGTCTTAAGTACATAATCAAAATTATGAGATCTAATTAACAATTTCTTTCAAAATAAAATCCATGCACCTAGATCTAAATCAAACACGCTACCTCTATCCTATGATGTTTACAAAACTTGCTTCCAGGCAATGGTGGATCCTTGCCACTCCTAGAGCAAGTCTAAACTAAATCAATGTCTAAATATTAAAAAAAAAACCATATCATTTACAAAGAATTCATGGCAAAGTCAAATTGTATTAAGATTCAAATCATAAGTTCACTTACATACATTACTTCAATCTTTTGTCTCATGTTCACACCTTTTCATCCTCCTCCTTCAAAAACTTACCCAGCTTACAACACAAACCATGGCTGAGCCGTTTGTAATATTCACAAGGCGAATTATTCATTTTCCTCAATTCTGGAAAATTGAACAATTTTAACAAACTGACCTAAAAGATATTAGTATATCTTCCTAACCATGAGGAATTTTAGAAAATGGTTCGGAGGGAGACTAATTTGTTATGTTTCCAATAAAAACCTCTCTTTTATTTTTCACATTCAAATCCAGCTTCTTGTAAATCGTGCCCAAAGTTGGATGTTTGGCTTTTTTTTGCAATGTTCTAGAACTCTGAAAAAACAGTGATTTTCTACAAAACTGCCTCCAAGACCCACGTATAACTTTTAGAAAAAATCAAATCTAGAGAAACCGTTTTGGATATACATAATTGGTTATATTTTTAACAAACCCATCTGATTATATTTTATATATTCACCTCCAGCTACACACACATCGAGGTCAAACATGTCAGTTTGGAAAATTTGCACATTTTGAGCAGATTTGTTAATCAACTCCTAGTGACCCACATGTATGACCTAAGTGCAATAAAATGCATGGTAAGGTATTAAAAAATTATTTTGGACCATTACCTCCCTTGGTTTTCCTCGAAAGCGCGCCGAAAGTACCAAAGCCCTAAATTAGGCATCTCATCCTTAATTGGCTTGTGAGTGATTTCAACGATGGAACCCTATGATAAATGTACTTCAACAAAACAATCATTAGTAAAACATGACATAATCATCTTTAATCATATAGAATTAAAGAAAACTGATGATAATCAACCATAAAGAGTATTTGGCGGCGAGTGATGGAATTAGGGTACGGAATGGGTTAAAAACCTAGGGTTTTAGGGTATAAATAGTGATATTTCATGATGAAAACATGGGCATATATGAGGCCCAACAATGGGACAAAATTCTAACTCAATGATAATGTAGTTAACTGGTCAATCAACCAAAAATAGCTAGTGCAACATGCAGATAATTTGAGTTCTCCCAATATGGTGGAGATTCCAAGGTAGTATAACATCATTTGTAGACTATTCTTGAGTGTACATGTGTTTAATGTAGTCATATGATCAACTTTGGGAATTATTCAAGAATTTTGGAGGAATTTCCTAAATAATAAGGGCTTAATTCTCAGTAATTATGCAAGTAGATAGGGCCTCAAGTAGAGGCAGAAATTGACTAAGTCTAGGTCAAAATATATCAATTAGAAGAGATAAAGGTTATTTACGTGCAGGTTGGGCTCAGATTGAACTAGAAATTGTAATAAATCTCTATTCATCATATTAATGCAAACATACATAAGGGTTTTTTAGCTGTCGCTTTCCCCTAGAAAAATATTGTGTGCATGTGTGTTATTTCTAATTGCATGTTTGTGATTGATGTTTTAAATTGTGAATTGAATTCCGTAGAGCAAGAGAGTAGGATTTTGTCTTGTTATTTAGATTAAAATTTCATGAGCAGTTGCACTTCTACACCATAATTTCTACATGAAAACACACTTCACTATTTTCCAATGCTCCTTCCCTGGTTTGGACATAAACCTGCTCAATACTCCCACTGCATGTGTAATGTCTGGTCTGGTACATATCATTGCATACATCAGGATACCAATCGCACTCACATATGGAACATGGGACAAGTAATCTTCCTCTTCTTGTGTCTTGGGACACTATTCAGCAGATAACTTTACACCGACAAGAATAGGAACCTTCAAAGGTTTCTTATCTTGCATATTGAACCTCTACAATATTGTCTCAAAATACTTCCTCTATTTTAATCAGAATTACTTCCTATTTTCCTGATCTTGTTTAATTTTCATTCCCAAAATATAGTGTGTTGCATTAATATCTTTCATGTCGAATTTAGAGGACAACTGTGTCTTCAAATCCTCAATAATTTCTTTGTCATTGCAAATCAACAACATATAATCCACTTACAAGACCAAATAAATAACATGGTCACCAATTAATTTAAATACACATAGTGATCTTCTTTTTGCCTTGTGAAGTCAAGTTCTCATATATATTTTCAATTTTTTGATACCACATGCTTGGTGACTTCTTTAACCCACACGGAGACTTTTTTAACCTACATACCAGTTCTTTCATACCGTTCACTGCAAGGATACTTTTGGTTGCTTCATGTATATATCTTCTTCTAGATCCTAGTGAAGAATTTTTTTCTTAAAATCCATCTGATCTACCTCAAAATCAAAAGCAGAAGAAACAAATAAAAGTAATCCAATAGAAGCTAATTTGGAAACAAGAGAAAAAATATCACCAAAATCAATTCCTGGAACCTTGGAATAACCTTTTTCTACCAATCAAGTTTTGTATTTATCTGCATTGCCTTCTACATTCATCTTATTCTTAAATACGCATTTGTTTCCAATGGGTTTTCTTCCATCCAGAAACTCCACCATATCCCAAGCCTCATTTTTCTCCAAAGATTCCATTTCATCAACCATGGCCTCCTTCCATATTTTTCCATCTTTTGAATCCACAGCCTCACTGAAATTTTTGGGATCATCATGAGTAATATAAAAAATAAAAAATTAAATAGAAAGCAGGTGGAATATACCTCTCAAATTGTTTACTGTCTCAAACCGATCTTCTCAAAACTAGATTGTGTGGCTCTTCCCCTTCTAATTATTGTTCTCCTGTAGAGTTTGATTCGTCCTCCTTCAACTCGAACTTGATCTTCTCAAGTTCCTTTGGTAGGACTTCATGTTTAACAACATATTTCACCTCTTTAAACACCACATCTTGGTTGTACACAACCTTCTTTATTTCTGGATTCCAAATATTATAACCTTTTAAACCATATTCCTTATACCCAATAAAGATGTACCTTTTAGATTTACTATCCAACTTGGTTCTTTTCTCCTTTGGAACATGTACATATGCATCATATCCAAATACCCTCAAATGTGTAAGAGAGGGTTTCTTACCAGTCTATACCTCATGTGGATTCTTATCCTCCAACACTGATGAAGATGATATGTAAACCGGTAACATGAAATATCCATAGCCTCTGCCTAGAATTCTTTTCCTAACCTGGCATCCAAACACATCACTGTGCACAAGCCATAATATCCCTTTTGCCATCTTGGCACCGGAGGGGAAACACACCTGATTTTTCTTCCCATATACACAATTTTCATATAAATAAAAATATAGAGAGAAATTAGACACACATTCTATCATACCATTACTATGTTGTTATTCGAATATTTTTCTCTCCAATATATCCAAGTATTTGATGCCACAACATAATCTTTTCTCCAGAGGCCACTATATTTTCTACTACACTTTCAGGAACCATAGAACTATTGCACCCATCAATAACAATGCTACCCAAAATCTTGTATTGAGTTCCAATACGAACTCCCTGCATCAATACCAATGCTTTTGAAACCATATTGATAGTATTTTTCTCGAACATTATTTTTAGACTTGCATCATCCATCTTGCATACAGAAATCAGATTCTTGGCCAATGAAGGAATATACAAAATACCAGGAAGTTTTCTAATCCTTCCACCTTGCAACTTCGGATTGAATTTTCCACATCTTATGATTTTGACCTTCTTGTCATCTCCTAGGAAGACATCACCACCATCATATTTCTCATTCTCGCAAGACCACTCCTTATTGGGATTGAAGTGAAAGGATGCACCTGATTCAATCAACCATGCCTCATGATATAAATGTGTACTTGAAGAAGAAGCCAAGTACACATCCCAAAATTCATCTGAGGTGGTTTTCGCCTCTACATAAGGAGCATCATCATATACATTTCCTTTCTTAGAAGATTTAGATCTATAATCCTTTTTGTAGTGACCTTATTTTCTACATTTCCAGCACACCTTTACATATTTTCCTGGAGATTTAGATCTCCCACTTGAAGACTTATTTTGTATTCTATTTTGGGACCGTCCTCTTACAGACAAGGCATCTCCATTTCGTCTCTTTATATTTTTCCATCTCATATCCTCCTACAACAAGGATGAGACTATTTCATCAAACTTCAAGGTAGTTATATTGTTACCTATTGCAACAACCATAATATCCCACGATTTTGGTAGGGATCATAATAGACTGATGCACTTATCTTCATCTGAAATTTTAATATCAACAAATAAGAATTGGCTTACCACAATAGTAAAGGTTTTCAGATGCTCTATCATTGAGTCTCCGTCCTTCATCCTCATGTTATACAACTTTTTCTACAAGAACATTTTATTGGGAAGGAGGCAGAGTTGTTGGGGAATATGATTCTCTAGGGCCAATTGTGAGTGCAGAGAGGCTAAGTGAGAGCTAGGCACAAAGGCTGATTTTGTAGTGAGAGGTGGGCTAATTTTTCTTGAGGTTGAATTTCTTCAGAGGTCTATTTCTAGTTGGCCAATTTTCCTTGGGCCAAATTATTCTAGTAGGGTCGAGTTGTAGGTTCCAATCACTGTATTTTTCTTTGTAAATTCTCTGAGGGTTGAAATCCTAATTTTCCATATTAATAAATGACGAAGAATTATTGTGGGTGAATTATTTCTATTGCAATGTGAGATTGATTTCCATGATTTATTTTCACTGTATATATTTCTAGATAACAAAATACGAGTGATTCTATTTTTCGGTAATTTAAGAGTTATTTTGTTAATTAAATAAATTGTTGGGAATAAATAATTTCCATAAGAAAATCACTCTAAACTAGTAATAGGAGATTTAACATGAGAAAACATTTAATAAAAATTTAAATGAACATAATAATCAAAGAACGTAACACTCCAACATAAATCAATGATGATAGATGTTCCAATACAATAACATTGAATAGATTTATATAGTTTTTGAACAAAATTCACACCATACTTAAATTTTGATATTTTTAATAAAAATAAATAATTCTTTTGACATTTATAAGTATTTATTAAAAATATATTTTTATATTAATTTATAAAACTCTTAATTATACATTTTTCTAAATCATGTTAGGATATTAGCCTTTAATTTCAAATTGAAATTAAATTTAATATTTTAAAATTGAATCATTCTAAGTTAAAATATTTAACTAAACATTATCAAGTCTTAATTGTTCTACTATGTACTTTATCAAATGTAGGAATTTTATGTAACTATTAACAATGTCATATTATGAAGAAAAAAAATGATGAAAATTGAAATGTGATATAACCATTTAGAAACATAGCAATTCAACTAAATGACGAATGCCACATTATGAAAAAAGTCTTAATGAAAATTGAAATACAACATAACCATTAGGGAATGTAGCAATTCAACATAAGTAAACCACGATCAATGTCACCATACAAAATTACAACTGAGGAAAATATAATCCAACGTAACCCTTGAGAAACATCACATTATGACATGGCCATTAAGGAATGTGGTTTTCAACATATGTGAACAAAGATGCAATTCCACATAACCATTGAGGAACATCATTATCCAACATATCCTTGCACGAACATTGCAATGCAACATAAACCTTATGGAACCTTGTAATTTAACATAAGTCTACTAATGCAATGTGACATAACTATTAAGGAACATCATAACTTTGATATAATATTTGATAAACATAATATTATGGAATCCTTGAAGAAGAATATATGAATTACACATAATTTTACTAACCACTTGTATACCATAATGCATCATAACAATTTTGGAACATCAAAATGGAACATAACCCTTCAGAAATGTCATAAAGTGACATAACCCTTTTGGAATGTCACATTGTGACAAAAACAATGAGGAAAATCACAATGACATAAGTTGATATAATTTTCACAATGATACATAGGAATGGGGAATGCCACAATCAAACATAACACTTACCAACATCACAATGCAATGTAACCCTTGATGTATGTCCCAATGTGGTACACTCATTGAGAAATGTAGTAATTTGATATAAGTCAACTAAGATGAACATAATTATTGTGATATAATCATATTCAACGATGGGTACCCATGATAAAAAAATAGTATACATCATCAACAATAGTAAACCATACATAGCCATATTCTAGCAAATTCAATAATATTCAACAAAGTGGACCATCGTCTACATTAGTCAAACATAATCAACTATGATTCGCCATAGTAAACCAAAGTTTTTATTTTATCCCATAGGAACATAACAGTTTTCCTGACATGTAACTACTAGAAAACCTATGGGGTTTATGATTTATCCTCCTCTCCATAAACTGGGTCGCAATCAGGGGGATTTGAACCTTGGATCTCTTAGTTTTCACAAATTTCACATTACTTAGATAGCCAATTGAGCTACCCCCCTAGGACCATAGTAAACCAAAATTAACCATAGTAAACTATGGATAAATAAATAAAACCATTATTTACATAAATCAACCATGATAAACATTGCAATACGAAATAACCATTGAGGAACATCACATTCTAACCTAACCCTTGAGGAACATTGCATTGCAACAAAACCATTGAGGAAGATAGCCATTCAACATAAGTCAATCAAGAAGAATTTCATGATGTTACATAATGATTGAGGAACATCCTAATCAAACATCCTTTCATGAACATCACAAAGCAATAAAACCCTTAAAAAATACTACAATTTGACATAAGTTTTCCAAGATGAACATCACAATGTTACAGACCATTATAAGAACATCACACTATAGCATAATCATTGATGAATGTTATAATATGAAATAGCCATTAAGGAATGTAGTAATTCCATATAAGTTGGTTATGATTAATATCTGAATGCATCATGTCCATTCAAGAAGATCTGACTAAAAAATAACCCTTAACGAACATTGTAATGTCATGTAAACAATGTGTGGTATTTTGTAGATCTAGTCAAGGGAACAATAGTTATGTTCTAATCCAGGGTTAATGGATTGGGGCTTATGGATGCTTAAAAATGTATATAATGTATTATAACATTGAAAGGAATATAATGAAAATCAATCTGGTTTTCCCGGTTTGGGTTCCAAGGGAAAATATGTATGTATATTTGTATGTTCTTTCCATTGTTTATTTTTATATTTTAATAATTATTTTGCAAGTAATTTACGTACAGGATTAGAACCTACATTTGGTATCATAGTTGTTTTGGCTTTAAGGGGATTCCTTTATGGTTGAGGGGTTTTGTTTGGGCCTGTGGTAGACCCTATTACAGTGGGAGATCTGCAGGATCGATTCTTGCAGTTAAAAGGAGATGGTGAATAGTGTAAATATAGAGATCAGGAACTTCAATTGTGGACAATTTTTTGAGTTGTGGAAGCTCAAGATGGAGGATCTGTTGGTGGACAAAGATTAGTGGATCATTATAGATATAGGTATGACACCAACAATATTGACAACATAATACTGGGAAAAGTTAGATTAGAAGGGGAAAATCACAATAAAATTGTGTCCTCAAATTCAATATTGTTGAATGTGTCGGGGGAATCTACGACAAAGGATTTTTGGGACAAGTTAGGGACTTTGTATCAATCTAAGTCTTTGGTGAACAAATTGTTCCTATGGAACAAACTATATAACCTGAGGATGAAGGATGGAGATTAGGTGACAGAGAATTTAAACGCCTTTAATACTATGGTAAGTCAGTTATCATATGTTGATATTAAAATTTCAGATGAAGATAAGTGCATTCGTGTGTTGTGTTCTCTACCAAACTCGTGGGATAGTTTAGTTGTTGTTATAGGTAGTATTACAACTACCTTGGTCTTTAACAAAATAGTCCCATCCTTGTTGTTGGAGTAGATGAGATGGAAAAATATGGAGAGCTGGAATGGAGATGCCTTGTCTTTAATAGGACATGCCAATAAAAGAATTAGAAATAATTCCTCAAGTGGGAGATCTAAATCTCGAGGAAAACCTATGAAGGTGTGTTGGAAATGTGGAAAAGAAGGGCACTACAAAAATGACTATAAATATAAAACTCCCGAAAAAAGGAAAGGATTTCATGATGCTCCTTTTTCATAGGTGAAAACAACCCCAGATGAATTTGGGGATGTATACTTGGCTTATAATTCTTTAATTACACACGTAGATCATGAGGCATGGTTTATTAACTCATGTGCATCCTTTCACTTCACTCCCCATAGGGTGTGGTTCTGTGAGTGCGAGAAATACGATGGTGGTAATGTTTTCCTAGGGGATGAAAAGAAGGAAATAATCATAGGATGTGAAAAATTCAAGTTGAAGTCACAAGCTGAAAGGATTAGAACACTTCCTAGTGTTTTTCACATTCCCGCATTGGCTAGAAATTTAATTTTTGTAAGCAAGATGTATGATGTAGGTGTAAAGATAAAGTTCGAGAAATATACCTACAAGATGGTTCGAGTAGTGCTATTATTGATGCAGGGATTTTGGATTGGAACTATACACAAGCTTCTGGGTAGCACTGTTATTGATGGGTGCAACAGTTACGTGGTTCCTGAAAGTGAAGTAGAAAATCTAGTGTTCTCTAGAGAAACGACTATGTTGTGGCATCAAAGACTTGGACATATTAGAGAGAATAGACTTTGAATACTACATGGTAATGGTATGGTAGAAGGTATGTCTAATTTCTCTCTGGATTTCAATTTTTGTGAACATTGTGTATATGTGGAGCAGAATTGGGTGAGTTTTCCCTCTGGTGCTAAGAGGGAAAAAGGGATATTGGAGCTTGTGCACAATGATGTGTTTGGACCTGTGTCAGTTCCATCATTGGGAAAACATATGTATTGTCTCATTTATAGATGAATTCTCGTGGAATAAATGGATGTATTTCCTCAAGAGGAAATATGAAGTCTTTGACATGTCTGAAGAATTTAAGGCTCTAGTGGAAAATCAAACAAAGAAGAAGATCAAGGTGTTGAGGATAGATAATGGTAGGGAGTTTTGCAAGAAGGAATTTGAAGAGTTATGTAAAAAGTGTGGTCTAGCATGGCAGAAAACAACTCCATACACAACTCAATAGAATGGAGTCGCAGAAATAATGAATAGGAAGTTGATGGAAAAGGTAGAAGCATGCTCAATGGCACCAGGTTAGGATAGGAATTTTGGGCAGAGGAAGTGTATATTGCATGTTACATGTTTAACAGATCACCTTCATCAACGTTGGAGGATAATACTCCACATGAGGTATGGACTAGTAAGAAACCCTCTCTCTCACATCTTAGGGTATTTGGTTGTGATACATATGTACGTGTTCCAAATGAGAAAAAAATCAAGTTGGATAGTAAATATGAAAGGTGCATCCTTATTGGGTATAAGGATGGTTTAAAGGGTTACAATATTTGGAACCCAGAAACAAGGAAGGTTGTGTATAGTCGAGATGTGGCATGTAGAGAGATGAAATATTTTATTAGACGTGAATGTCTACCAAAGGAACTTGAAAATATATAGTTTGAACTAAAGGAGTAAGAATCAAACTCTACAGAAGAACATGAAACAGAAGAGGAAGTATCGCACACTCCATATTTAAGGAGATCAGTTCGAGAGAGAAGGAAGCCACAGAGGTTAGTCCACTTGCTTTTTGTTCAAAAGTTACTTTATATATTACTGATGATGATCCCAAGACTGTCAAGGAGGTATTGGATTCAAAGGATGGAAAAAATATGGAAGGGGTCCATGGTTGTAGAAGTGGCATCTCTAGACAAAAATGAGGCTTGGGATCTGTTGGAGTTTCCAGCTAGAAGGAAACCCATTAGAAGCAAATGGGTGTTTAAGAAGAACATGAATGCAAAAGGAAAGGTGGGGAAATACAAAGCTCAGTTGGTAGCAAAAGGTTATTCTCAAGTGGGGAATTGATTTTAGTGATATTTTTTCTCATGTTTCCAAGTTAGATTCTATTGTATTACATGTATCTATTGTTGTCTGTTTTTATTTTGAGGTAGAACATATGGATGTGAAAGCAACATTTCTTCATCAACATCTGGAAGAAGAGATCTACATGAAGCAACCAAAAGGATTTGCAGTCAAGGGTAAGAAATAACTAGTACGCATGTTAAAAATGTCTTTGTATGGGTTAAAACAGTCACCGAAGATGTGGTATCAAAAATTTGACACACACACACACACACACACATACATATATATATAAGAACTTGGCTTCACAAGGAGAAAAATGGATATTGTATGTATTTTAAAAGAATTGGTGAACATGTTATTTATCTAGTCTTGTATGTGGATAATATGTTATTGATTGGAAATTACAAAGAAATTATCCGGAATTTGAAGACCTAATTGTCCTCTATATTCGACATGAAGGGTCTTGGTGCTGCAAACTATATTTTGGGCATGGAAATTAAATGAGATCAGGAGAACATGAAACTTTGGTTAAAGCAGAGGAAGTATATTGAGACAATATTGCAGAGGTCTAATATGTAGGATAAAAAACCGATGAAGGTTCCTATTCTTGTAGGTGTAAAATTATTTTTTGAACATTGTCGCAAGACATAAAAAGAGGAAGAGGACATGTCTCGTGTTCCATATGGGAGTGTAGTTGGTAGCCTAATGTATGCAGTGGTTTGTACTAGACCACACATTGCACATGAAGTGGAAGTATTGAGAGGGTTTATGTCAAAACCACGGAAGGAGCATTGGACAATAGCAAAGAGGGTTTTCAAGTATTTTTGTGGCACTAGTGATTACAGTTTGTGCTACCAAGGAAGACTAGGATTAGAAATATTGTTGGACATATGTGTATTTTTTTATGCAAATTGGGCTAGAGATCTGGATCAAAGAAGATCTACAAGTGGGTATGTGTTTAACATATTTGGAGGAGCAATCAGTTGGATAGCAAGAGACAGTATGTAGTGGCACTTTCAACTACAAAGGCTAAATAAATGGAAGCCACTCATGCAAGCAAGGAAGCTATTTTGTTGCAGAGATTGTGTTCAAGTATGGGTTGGTCCCTTGAGCTATAACGATAGAATGTGACAGCCAAAGTGAAATTTTCTTGGCAAAGAACCCTACTTATCATTTGAAGGCAAAGCACATTGATGTTTAGTATCACTTTGTGAGGGATATGATTGAAGAAAAAAATGTGTTGTTGGTAAAGGTGGAAACTTTGAAGAGTGTTATAGATGAATTGATAAAGTATGTGAGAATTGAGAAGTTTTCTTAGTGTGGAGAAACAATGGGTGTTGCAGGGCGGTACCAATGACTTGTGCACTCCAACGGCCCCATATGTGGAAAGAAAACAACAAGAGGGAGAATGTTGGGTATGTGTTATATTCTTTCCATGACTAACCCCAGGTGTTATTACATTGCGTCGGATGCAGGGGGTGGAAGCCCCCTTGGCAAAGGAGTTAAGGGGGGGCCATAGCCCCCTTTCACAGGGTCCAAGGCAGCACCCCAGGATTTTTTTTAATTCATACCCAGTTATAGTTGGGTGGACCTACCCATTGTTGTGTGCATGGTTTTTTCACATGAGTTTGGGCAGGATGGTTTTTTCCCGTGGTATTTTGTAGATCCAATCAAGGGAACTATAGTTATGTTCTAATCCAGGGTTAATGGATTCTTCAACAAGTATATAATGTATTGTATCATTGAAAGGAATATAATGAAAATAAATCCATTGGTTTTCCCAGTTTGGGTCCAAGGATAATATCTTTGTGTATATTTTTATATTCTTTCCATTGTTTAATTTTCTATTTTAAGAATTCATTTGCAAGTAATTTATGTGTAGGGTTAAAGCCTACAAACCATTATTTACATAAGTCAAC
This sequence comes from Pinus albicaulis, assembly GCA_034641835.2. NCBI lineage: Eukaryota > Viridiplantae > Streptophyta > Pinopsida > Pinales > Pinaceae > Pinus > Pinus albicaulis. The sequence continues at coordinate 146,634 of JAXQQM020082918.1, forward strand.
AATGATAAACGTCACAATAAAAAATAACCATTGAGGAGTGTCACAATCTAACCTAACCCTTGAGGAACATTGCATTGCGACATAATCATTGAGGAACATAGAAATTCAACATAAGTCAATCAAGAAAAAATTCATGATGTTACATAATCATTTAGGAACATCACAATCAAACATATCCTTTCATGGACATCACAATGCAATAAAACCCTTCAAAAATACCACAATTTGACATAAATTTTCCAAGATGAACATCATAATATTACAAACCATAAAGGAACATCACACTATGACATAATCATTTATGATTTTCATAATGCTATATAGCCATTAAGTAATGTATAAATTCCATATAAGTTGGATATGATGAATTATCACGATGCATCATGACCATTTAGGAATGCCTCACTAAAACATAACCCTTAATGAACATTGTAATTTCATGTAACCATTGGGGAGCATTGAAATTTGATATAAGTCAATGATGATGTACATCAAATGTCACTGACATGATCATTGAGGAACATCACAATCCAATAGAACCTTAAATAATGTAACAATGTGGCATTCCTCTTGATGGACTTTGCAATGAGAAACAACCTTTAATGAAAGTGGAAAGTAAAAATAAGTTAACTAAGTTAAATTTCACACTACAACATTACCATAGTAAATCATGGTGAAACATGTTCAACATGGTCAGTCATAGTCAACCATGGTTAACTATAATCAACATGGTCAACCAAAGTAAACCATAGTGAACCACGGTCATCTAAATACAACCATAATTAACACAAGTCAACCATGATAAACATCACAATATGAAATAATAATCGAGGAATGTCACAATCTAACCTAATCCTTGAAGAACATCACGTTTTGATATAACCATTTAGGAAAATAGAAACTTGACATAAGTCAACCAAGATGAATGTCACAATGCTACATAACAATCAGGAACATCACAATCCAATATATCCTTTCATGAATACACAATTTCACATAAACCTTTTAAAACACTACTTTTCAACATCAATCTGTTAAGATGAATCTTGTAATGCACGATAACCGTTGAGAAACATCACAAATAAGACAAGTCCAATGATGAATGTCGTGATGTGATCATAACCATTGAGGAACATAGAAATTCTATATAAGTTGACAAAGATGAATATCACAATGTATCATGATCATTCAATAGCATTGCACTTAAACATAACCCTTAATGGAATGTGGCAAGGTAACATAGCCATTAATGAATGTTACAATGTGGCATAAACGATGAAGGAACATAGTAATTCAAAATAAGTCAACGAAGATGAATGTTACATGTGACATAACCCTTAATGGATGTCACAACGCAACAAAACCACTGATAAACATAGCAATTCCAGATAAGTCAACCATGGTAAACATAACAATTGAAATTATCCTCATAAACCATGGTTAAACATAATAAACATGGTCAATCATAATAAACCATAACTAACAATGTCCAACGATAGTCAACCAAAGGGAATCATAGTCTACCAAAGGGAATCATAGTCAACCTAAGTCAATTATGATAAACTAAAGTCAACCATGACCAATTCAAGTTAACCATGGCCAACCAAAGTCGTCCATTAACAACTAAATTCAATTATATTTAATCATGGTCAACCATAGTTATTGACAATAAATCATGATCAGACATATTCATCCAATGTTCAACCATAGTAAGAACCAAATTCAATTAAACATCAAATACAACCATAGTCACCTTAATTACTATAATCGACGTGGTCAACCAAATCCAACCATTGTCAACTTAATCCAACTAAACTCAACCATAATCAAACATGGTCAACCACAATAATTTAATGGCAAGTATAATGAACCATCATCAACCATAGTAAAAAATAGTCAACCATGTTCAACCAAAGGATTGAGCATGGTTGATCCAAGACAATCATAGACAAATATAATCAACCATGGGCAATTAAAGTCAACCATGGTCAAAGATAATCAAACATAGTCAACCATAGTCAATCATAGTCAAAGGTGACTAATTGTGGCAACTATACTAAAATATCAAGATATTTCAATAATAATTATACTTGTGTCAAGAGGTGCTCTACAATATAGTATGCTAGAGATGTTGTAGTGGCGTGTTAGATAAAGAATTAGATCAAAAAATAATAATAATAAAACCTAATGTCCTCTCAATTAAAAAAGTAAAAAGCAATAAAAATAATAAATCGATTCAAGTTAATTTGTTATATTGTAATTTTATTTTTATTAATAAAATTACATTCAATTTTTTTAGAAAGAAAAAACATAATATGCATATCACATTAAATTAATTTTAGATAATAATAATATGTATTTGTAACCATGATATTTCAAAACATATAATTAATAAAAAAATTCAATGAAATAATCCTCTCTCTTAGCCCAAGGGTGAGAGTGAGGATTAATACAACAATATTCATATGCACAAAGTCATTACAACAATATTTTTCATCATCATGTCACTCATAGGGAATTGAATCTAAGTGGAGGAGATAACAACCATTCGCCTAGCAATGTGAGATATCCCAAATTGACATAAAATTAATAAAATTTATTAAGTTTTTATATATTTATTAATTTTATGTCAATTGGGGATATCTCAGGTGGCTAGGTGAATGGTTGTTATCTCCTCTACTTAGATTATATATATACCCACTTGACATAAAATGGTTATCTATATATATATATATATATATATATATATACATAACCATTTTATGTCAAGTGGGTGTAATGTGAGTGGTAGGGAGGAGTCGCTATTATCCATACTCACTCCTTAAGAGTAATTTCTACATGAAATATAACCAATTCACCTAGATACGGGTGGGTTTTTCATGGATGTAGCTAGTATTGATATTTGGTACAGTGAACCATACATAACATAAAATATAAATAAATTATATTTTTGAACTTTATATTGAAATTGAATTAATAAAAATATAAAATCATATAATTTTTAATAAACTCTTATATATGTGTCTTAATAAAAATAAAAATAAGTATTTTTATATATAGAATGTGAAATTTATATAAATATAAATAACAATATTAAAAACTAGTATAAATCTATATTAATCAACACTTGGTAGATTTTAAATTTAAATAAATCTATGTTGATAATATTTTAATTTACAAATTTGCTTATCATTTCCACATATATTACTCATCAAACCAAATAACTACACAAAAAAATAATCAATATATCAATCAACTAAAAATAACAATTTAAACTATATATAGTTTAAAAATAAAATAATCTGCAGCCACACATGATAGAACTTTTAATCACACTAATTTTAATTATATACCATTTAAAAATAAAATGTTCTACAATCACAAATAATGCCAATTTACAATTTAAAAATAAAATATTCTGCAACCAATGCCAGTTTTAATTATATACAGTTTAAAAATAAAATATCCTGCAAAGTAATTTGTTGTTATTGTATATATGAAATTGAGGGAGATCGAACATCATTGATAATGTCAGGTGGAAAATTTAATTTGATAAAACATACACTAAAATTACCATTAAAAACAAGAATGGAAAATAAAAATTTATCATAATAAAATTATTTTAAAAACCAAAACAAAAGAGTGAAATAGTATGCCAGTGAGAATCTCTATTCCAAATATAAAATAATATAAGATACCGTGGTCAACATCACAAATCAAAACTAATCATGAAGTAGCAACAAAAATGCCTAATTAAATAATGATTTTATTATATCCTCCCTACAACAAAGTCAAACCTAAGGGATTGAAATATAGGACACCTCCATCAAATAGTTAGTCTAACCTAAAGCATTAATCAAAGACATCAAAAACAAAACCACTACCAGCGATGAGATGCCATTGGAGACTTGGCTTCATTAAACACGTTCAATGGCCTACATGTAACATGACACTTCTTCAACGGTTTGACTAAATTTTTATCAATATCAAACTATTGAGTTTTGATATTTCAGCTTAATTTAGAATTTTAATAGATTAAAAAATTAGAAATAATTAAATTGTTAATGTTTGAAATAATTAAAATTGTTAATGCTATTATAAATATTTGATGTAAATTTTTCAAGTAATTTTTTTTTAAAAGTTTGGTGGGACTACATCTTTATTATATTCAATATATCATTTCGACGAAGAATTGTACTAGTGACTTTACATCAAGGAGTGTCTTTACAGAATACCAATCACCATCTATCCAAACCCAGGTGAACATTAAGTATTTTAATTTAAAATAATGAAATAAAATATAAAAAATAAATAAATTATATTTTATTTTTATTATTTGTTTATAAAGATTATCTATTCAAATTCAGAAAATAGAGAATGTATATTTAACAAAGGTTGTTTGTCTCAATAGATCTTTAATGTCATGTTTGGCGTGGCTGTAAAGTTAAATAAATAAATAATAATAATGATAAATATGATTAAAAATAATTAAAATAAAAAATGAGTAGTCAGGTAATCATTTTATTTAGTAATATTAATTAGATAGAGGCCTAGTCTATCTTGGAATAAGACTTTAAAATTTTCATTCATTAAAAAATGAAAAATTATAAATAGTCTGTATTTAATAATTTGAAAATATTTTTGGTTGTATATATCAAATTCAAGAAGGACACTTACGCTAATTTTGTGTATGACAATAACAATTTGGAGGAAGTGTCTTCTTACAAGTACCTAAGAATTGATATTCATCACAAGCTCAACTGGAACTATAGCATTGAGAAAATCATTAATGGAGGGTGGAAAGTTTATTCTGGTCTTGAAAATAATTGTAAAGCAACAAACCTTGTGATGTGGGATAAAAAAAAACTCCTTTTTGAAACTTTAGTCACTCTTGTTATCTTGTATGGATGTGAGGTTTGGGGTTGCAGCATCTCTAGAGAATCCTAGAGAAAGATTGAGCGAATCGAGAAGCATTTTATAACGTATAACATCAAAATTAAAAGAAATACACCCTATCCTATTCTCCTTATAGAAGTGGGTCTTTCCCCTATCGAGAGCCTAGCTATGACTAGGCTCCTGTTGTACAAGCACAAAATCAATAACATGGGAGACCATAGACTTCGTAAGCTAGCTTTAAATTCCATCCAAAACCACCTAAGGCTCAAACAAGATTGGTATAAAGATACCAAGGCCTGGTTAAACCATTTGGAGATCGTTGAAAATGTTGCATTGCAAAATATTAATAACATTAAAAATATTGTTACTTCTAAATTTAAAGAGAAAATGTGGTGTGAGAAAGATTTAGAGGCTAAAAGAAAATTAAGATATTATAAGGAGGTCATCAACCCTACTCTAGAATATCAAAAGTATCTCTCTGTTTTAACTAGCTCAAAGAAAAAAATTAATATAGCCAAGATAAGAACGAACTCTCATAAGCTCCATAGTGAAACAAGGCGTTGGGCAATTCTTAAAACACCATGGATGGAAAGGATCTACCATCTCTGTGAGAATATAAACATTGAGGATGAAAATCACTTCCTCTTAGAGTGCCCCGCATACATCCACATTAGATCTCAATTTCATAATCTTTGTTGCAATACTGACCTTCTTGGCCTTTTAACATGTCAAAATTATAGTGAGCTCGGGGCGCTTCTCTCCAAGCTCTTTGAGCACAAGAGTACAATTTTAAAACAAACTAAATAATTTGTTTCTTTAGGTCTGATATACCAAAGTTTGGTCTTAGTGGACATTAACCATCATCATCATCATCATCATCATCACAATCTAAGGGATGAAATCAAGAGTTTTCAAACAATTTTTGGATATTGGACCTACATCCCATCCCTATTGTGGCATTACAAATGGCACCCATCCATATTGTGGAAAAAGAAATGACATATAAATATTTTGATTGTTATCCATTTACCAACCATTTAATTTATATAATTATGTTAATCAATTAACTAATGTTGACAGCATAATTTTTATTATCAAAAATTAATCTTAACTTGATATAAAAATAAATGAAATATATACCGTTCAACTTTGTTGTAAAATCAATTTGGTTACTAAAAATTATAAAAATTTAGAATTTTTATTAATCTCACACTATTGAGTTCTCACTCTATTGAGTTTTGATAGTTTAAGTTAATTTAGGGTTTTAATAGTTTAAAAATTAGAATTAATTAAAATCGTTAAAATGATTTTAAGAGTACAGGGTTTAACTTTGTTGTAAAACAAATTTGATTACTAGGAATTATAAAAAAATTAAAATTTTTATTGATACAATAGTTTTGATACTTTAAGTTAATTTAGGGTTTTAATAGTTTAAAAAATTAGAATTAATTAAAATTGATAAAACCATTTTATTATAAATATTTGATGCTAACTTAATTATTAAGTAATTTAATTTAAAATAATGAAATAAAATATGAAAAATAAATAAATAATTGTTTATTTTGATTATTTATTTATAAATATTATAGATTCAAATTAAAAAAATAGAGTATGTATATTTTCATAATTTTTAATGTGAAGCACTTGTCTAAATAGATCAATTTAATATCATATTTGGCATGGCTTGGGTGTGAAGTTAAATAAATAAATAAACAATAATGATATGATAAACAAGATTAAAAATACTTAAAATAAAAAATGAGTAGTTGATAATCTATTTAATTATTAATATTAATTAGATGGACGGATGGTATATTTTGAATTAGGACTTCAAAATTTCACTTATTAAAAATTAAAAAGTTATAAATAGCCTAAATTTAATAATTTGAAAATATTCTTTGTCCTATATACAATCTAATGGATAAATCAAAAGTTTTCAAACATTTTTTTCCATATTAGACCTCTATCACTATTGTGCCATTACAAATGGTATTCATCTCTGTTGTAGGGTTACAAATAGCATCTATCCATATTGCACCCTCACAAATGACATAAATATTTTGATTGCTATCTATTTATCAACCATTTAATGTATATATAACTATGCTAATTATAATTTATAACAATCTATATATATATATGCTAATTATAATTTATAACAGTGTTAGTTAACTACAATTGACAACATAATTATCAAGGGACAAGTCTACGAAGGCATAGAATTGTCCGGACCCTCAAAAGTTATTGGAATCTAGACAAATAAATTTCAAAAAATTTAGCATTTGAATCATGTTATGTTTTTGATGGTTGAAATGGATTCAGCACCATCAAAAATTTCTGGGGCACCCAAAATCTTGAAGTTTAAGAACTTTAACATGGATTTACAAAACTTCTTGCAGGATTTTATTAAAATCTTGCCAGAATTTCCATAATTTTCAGGGCAAAAAACTAGACTAGGTAGACTACCGGATTTTCAAGCACTTTCTAAACCTTTTATCAGATATTTTGGAGTCAAAAGGATTTTGTCCAATGAAGATAGTGTTTATGTGCTTTTCCTCAATTTGTTTGCTTTTTTTTTGTATTTTTACGAGTCTTGAAATGATTTTCGCCCTCAAAATCAATTAAGATCACAACCTGATTAACCACACCAACCCTCAATATGACTATATTTGATTCATATAATTTTACATAGATCATATTTACCTTAACCCAACCCCCTATTCCCATTACTCTATGTTCCCATTAGTCTATGCCCAATAGACATAACTCTTCAGCCTATTCCCATTACTCTATGTTCCCATTGGTCTATGCCCAATCGACATGACTCTCCAGAAGATAGTGTTGGTCTTACTCGTCTGCGAGAGCGAAGGTTTGAAGATAATGTTGGCCTTACTCGTATGCGAGAGTGAAGGTTCGGCTTGGGAGAATGTTATGTTTACATTTGGCGACTTTCCTATATAGGGCATCCCCACTCGTTCAACGAATTCCGTCACTTCTCGTTTTCTTTTCGGTCAATAGAATACCTACTCTATTAAAATTTCCGACTTTAATGAACAATTCAATGGGGACCAAGAACGCTATTGAAAAGTACACCCTGATGATAAAATTGGCGGTCATCGCAGCCAGAGGAATGATTCCAAAATTTCCATGAATTTTGTGACCAAGTCAATGAGGACCGAGTACGTCATTGAAAAATTCATCGTGATTATAAAATTTGGAGCCAGAGGAATGATTCCGACTAATTTTTTCTTTATATGCTATACCAGCGGTGGCTTGTGGGTGATTGGAAATTTTATGAGCCGCCCCCAACATCTAGTTCAGGAATACATTTGTTGTTTCAGTAGAGAAAATCATGGGGACTCCATACTTTGGTTTAATTGTTACTGTATTTCTTCTTTGCATTTGCACTGGAGTTTCAGCGGTCACAAACCCCAACGACGGTTAGCTCGCAAGCACATTTGATTTAGCAGTCCATGGAGTCTATCTCATATTCAGTTTTCAGTATTTCTATTATCTGCAGAATTGAAAATTGTATCTGCAACATCACAAAACTTGGTAATAGCTCCAGATTGTCTTATATTTATATTGATTTTCTGCTGCAGCTGCCATTCTCAGTACACTGAAATCAAATTGGGGAAACACGGCGCCACAGAGTTGGAGCGGTTCTGATCCTTGCGGGTCTCAATGGGTTGGGGTCAACTGCACAAACTCCGGGCAAATAAGTTCACTGTTAGCATCTCCTTAACAACCTGTGATTGTTATTTATGTGACGACCTTAATATCAACCTATTTTCACATGTCTGAGATTGTGTTTCGTTAATTTTCCTTTTCATGGGTGGAATTTCTATCAATAATGGGGATACCTCGTTCAATGCCTAAAATTTATAAAGATAATTTGTCTGGACTACAATTCCCACTGTGCCTGTGCATGGCTGCAACTTCCCATACGGACTACATAGGTTGAATGACTATCAGTAATGTGGGTACCTTGTTAAATGTCCAAATTCTCGCATTTTGATTTAGGATCCATATCCACATTTAGTTGGCCTTTGGTCTGGAGTTATGCTATAAAGGATCTGTCTCATAATTAATAATCCTGTACAGGATACTGTCAGCCATGCAGCTTCAAGGAAATCTTGCACCCGATATCGGTCATCTTACTGCACTCCAAACACTGTAAGTTGCTTAAGCCGCTTATGTCTTATAGAAAAGATATATGAATGAGTCTAATGTATTGCTAAGGTCATCCATGAATATCTTCTCTGGCCACTGCAGGGATTTATCATACAACGGGCAGTTGATTGGACCGCTTCCACAGACCCTAGGAAGCTTGACTAACCTGCAAAACTTGTGAGTGTACTAACTTAACTCATCATCAAGTATTGAAGTACTGGCGCAAACTTAGACTGGAATACCCTGTAATATTGATGATGATAAGTTCTTCAATCGGATTGCAATTAAACAGTAATTTTCTGGCATACTCAGGTGGCTGATCGAATGTAATTTTACCGGGACCATCCCAGATTCATTGGGCAATCTGGTTAATCTTCGATTTTTGTAAGATTATCGCTGGACCATAAATTCTTTAGGTTCTGGATTTTATAGTAGTTCAACCTAACGGATTTAGATGCTAATTCTAAATATGTTTTGTTCCAACAGGGGTTTGAATTCCAATAAATTAAGCGGTTCAATACCTGCTTCATTGGGTAACTTACTTAACCTCACCTGGCTAGATCTGTCGGACAATCAGCTCACTGGAACTCTTCCGGTTTCAAACGGAAGCCAGTCTGGATTAGACAAACTCCATGCTGCACAGCACTTGTAAGAAAGATGGAATGTTGATTGTTTATTTGGGTTACCATGAATGAATAAATGGAATCATGAATGTTGATTGTTTACTTGGGTTATCATTAATGAATGAATAAATTACTGATGGATTTCTTATTGTTGCAAGTCATTTCAACACAAACAAACTTTCAGGTTCCATCCCATCTAATCTTTTCAGCGCTGATATGGTACTATTACACGTGTAAGTAAAACAGATACCTATTTTTCGACGTTTGGAAAAGACTTGAAGATGCGTTAGAGATCAATGACTGTTTTAAGTATTTTGTTTGTAAGCAGGCTGCTTGATAGCAATGATTTTTCTGGGGAGATCCCATCTACTTTAGGGCTTGTACAAACCTTGGAAGCCTTGTGAGTATCAAATTTTCCATTACACCATTTATTGATGCATTTTTTAAAGATATGCACTGATTGGTATCTAAAATAAAGTTGGTCTAACTTTATTCGCTATTTTCTGATACAGGAGGCTTGACAGAAACTCTTTAGTTGGTCAGATTCCATCCAACCTCAGCAAACTGATAAATCTCAATGAGCTGTAAGATTCTCCTATATCTGGGCTCTAGTGTTTAAAACGAAGTCTTCAATATGGATAAATACTACCATGTTTTCCTTGCGCAATATTTTCATGTTAAATCCATTGCTTTTCGGTGAAGAAAGTTAGTAACAAAACAGAGTACAAAGTTCTATAACAGAGCTCTGAAACCCACACAACACATAACAAAACGCTCCACTAAATTAATAGGTAGATCAGTATTTTCATATTAAATCCATTGATTTTCGGTGAAGAAAGTCAGTAACAAAACAGAGTAGAAAGTTTTATAACAGAGCTCTGAAACCCATATCAAAACATATAACAAAACTCTCCATTAAAGTAATAGCTGGATACCTCATTACAAGAACATGACTGATCTAGTTATTACAAAGAATCTTGATTAGAAAACACTTCTTGATGCACTTGATAATATTCATGTAAACCCTTCATACAAAGATAAAGCCAGCGATTGCCCAAGACTCCTGACAAAATACATATTTATAGAAAAAAACATGGATTCAGGACCAGCCAAAATAGTATTTTTATTCAGGAAATCAGATTGATATGTCTCAACTCAAACGAGGAAGCCTCCTGTGAAATTTTATATATGAGAAATAATATTGTTCTTGGAAATATGTCGGACTTTACCACATATAACATTATTAAAAGTTGCACTCAGACCAAAGTCGTTCATGAATGGATGACCTTCGGACTAAATTTAGTCGGAAATTTGCTCTCGACTTAAAATATTCCTGATGTGCAGTGATTCTGTGTTGTTTTCAGACATCTTTCAAATAATTACCTGAGCCAATCGATTCCAGATTTATCTGGGCTAACTTCTCTCCAATATCTGTAAGTAAATGGTAAACACTTGTGTTATTGTTTTAAAGTTTGGCTTATATCAATCTATGTATAACGAATTCAGTATACAGGGACCTGAGCAACAATGACTTCAGTTCATCCGAATTTCCCCTTTGGCTTTCGAGTTTACAGACCTTGACAACAGTGTAAGTTCCTCAAAAGTTTAAATTCTTACAGAAGCTTTGAATATCAGATAAAGAATTGCTAGAATAATGTCAGATTTATGTTGTTATTCCGTTTCACAGAGTGCTGGATAAGTGCAATCTGACTGGACAGATTCCCTCCACTTTTTTTGACTTGGCGTCCCTTGAGACTCTGAATGTCAGCGACAATCATCTGAACGGACCTGTGATTCTCAACAGCAATGTTAGCCAGATACTGGAACTGATAAACCTTCAAAATAATAACATCACCGAGGCGCCTCAGTCAAGCACTGCGGGCATTTCTATATTGTGAGTACCTTTACTGACCCAACTTTGTCATCTCTACAATTACACTATGGTCGCTTGCACAATTTGGCTCCTGTCAAATGTAAATTTGTGGGTTGATTCTCACAAGTGCTAATGTTCTTATCTCACGTTACTCTAGTTGTTAATGTGCTCATCTTTGTCAAGTGGTGATATTGATTTTGGGTAACTTGATAATGGCACTGAATGGTAATGGCTTGACATTTGAAATTTCAGGCTTCAGGGAAATCCATTTTGTCAATCCCAATCTTCTTTCTCTGGTGTTTTCTGTGAAACATCCAGTGGACAAACCAGCTACGCAACGAATCTAACACAATGTGGAGGCAGGACATGCTCCGGGGTCTTAAAGGTCAACCCAAGTTCCTGCAAGTGCCAACAACCTTATCAGGGCAAACTAGTGTTCAAAGCTCCCTCATTTTCAGATTTAAACAATAATAAGTTATTCCAGAGCCTACAACAATCTCTTCAATCGAGTCTCAATTTCGCTGTGGACGCAGTGTACCTGTGCTGCCTCTATTTTGACAACACCTATTATCTCATTACGCCGGTTCAGTTTTTCCCTCTTAATGATCTGAAGTACTTTGGATACCCAGAGATTATGAGCATCAGTTCTTTCCTCGGTAATCAAGACTATAAGCCGCCTCAAGGATTCGGGCCCTATCTTTTCCTGGCAGATCCATACCAATATCGTAAGAACATGGCAATTACATTGCATACTCTTGGCCTTTGTCTATAAACAATTAAAATGATAAGATGGCCCTAACTATCAGAATAACCCGTGTGTGTGGTTGTTTGCAGAAACATCGAATAAAATGGGCACGGGTGCAATCGTCGGCATAGCCATTGCAGGAGCAGTGTTGGCTCTTGCTATTGTAGCAATAGCCTTTTATGCTTTGAAGCAAAAGAAAAAGGCTGATCTGGCCGTTGAAATCCACAGACCATTCGGTACATTATTGTTCCTGAGTTGAAAACATTAAAATATCAGATTATTTTGGGGCGGGGGGAATTTGAAAAAAACAAAGTTAATATTGATTTTATTTGTTAAGAGAAATGAGATGCACTCTACACTTCAGTCAGATGTGTCACCATTATGATATATTGATACATTTGAAATCCTATAGATATGAGCGAAGTTAACTGATTAACTTGACTCATGTTCATCATATTTTCTGAATATTCAGGAATTTGCAATCTAATTATGTTCAAGTTTTCAATTGGAGACTGATACTGTTAATATGTAAACTATTACAGCATCATGGGGAACGAGTGGTCAAGATGGTGGAGGTGCTCCTAGACTGAAAGGTGCCAGATGGTTTTCCTTCGCTGAAATAAAGAAGGTTACGAATAATTTCTCTGACAGTAACGAAATCGGAGCAGGAGGATATGGCAAGGTATACCTTTTGAAATGCCTCAAGTTATTTTGATCAGTATTATTACAATGATAAAATAGACAGGAGTTCTGCGCTTAGATATCAAGATTGAAACCAATGTGTGCAGTCAACAAGGGCTTGGGTTATGTGTTAACTAAAATGCGTCCTATCTCGGTATCTTTTATTATTTTTTGGGGGAATTTTGTCATAACTTTCATCTCAAATTTGAAACTGCAATCCCAAAAATGGAAGAAACAATTTCATCAATTCGTATTTGCGAACTAAAAGGTTTTGACGTCTCTGAATCACTCCAAATCATCAAAATTGTAAATCCAACTTTCAGAATTTGCAGATCTGTGATTTATGGTATTTCAGCAAAAGTGAACTGTTTTAGCTGACCCTCCCACAATAACTTGAATAAGTCAACATAAGGGCTTTTGGGGTCTCTGCATCACTTCAAATCATCAAGATTGCAGATCGAACAATAAATCTTACAGAATTTGCAAATCTGTGATGTTTTGGATTTCAACAAGCGTTCGTTTTAGCCCTTTAACAACACCTTGAAGAAGATGTCAAACTAAAGGGTTTTGGGGTTTCTGAGCCACTCTAAATTATGAAAATTGCAGATCGAACAATATATCTCAGGATTTGGAGATGTGAGATTTTTCGAATTTCACCATAAACTAGGTGTTTAAGTGGGCCTAATGGATAAGAGCACGTGTTTCCTCCTAAGAGGTCACAAGTTCAAAACCAGAGTGGGTAGAGTATGTATGCTTTCATAGACTTAGCAGTCAAATCGCTGCACGGAGGTGGGTCCCTTGTCCCACAAACAAAAGATCTCATACACCAATTTGATGTCTGGCTTGGCCATGACCTTAAAATTAGATAATAATAATAATAAATTAACCCTTAAACAACACCTTGAGGAAGAAGTCACATATTCTTCACTTCACTCCATAAGACAAAGGTTTTGAATCTGGTTCTAGTGCCCGGAGCATAGCTCAATAACAGATTCTGGAATATTCCATAGATCTGACGGACATAAAGAAAGTCAAACAATCGACTTTACTCATATCTTCGGGAATCAGCAATCCAAATAAGGATGGCCATTCTAATGCTATTTTAGGTTTTACTCATATCTTCAGGAATCAGCAATCCAAATAAGGATGGCCATTCTAATGCTATTTTAGATTAAGTAAATAAGTAAAGGATGGCCATTCTAATGCTAGTTTGGATCAAGTAAATAAGTCACAGACACAACATATGAAGACACAAATTTTAGAGGAAAAGTTCCACTCTCATTTTTACCTTACACAGCCACTCAGTGTTCATGGCTAAGGCTTCTGACAATAGTATACTAGAGCCCTATAAATAGGATTTGTCTTAAAAGGCCATAAACAATAAAAACCATGGTAAACGGGTGAAGGTTAAGAGAGTCTTATAGTCCTCTCTGGAATTTGCAGGTGTACAAAGCAATGCTAGATGGAGGAGAAATGGTGGCCATTAAAAGGGCTAAAAAAGGGTCAATCCAGGGTGGATCCGAATTCAAAAACGAGGTCGAGCTCCTGTCTCGAGTTCACCATAAGAACCTGGTGGGACTCATTGGTTTTTGCTTTGAACAAGAAGAACAGATGCTTGTTTATGAGTACATCCCAAATGGAACTCTAGGAGAAAGTATCTCCGGTAAGAAAATCTCAATTTCATATCACATGATTTTTGCTCTTTCACCATATATATTACTTCAAAGTATTTATTTCTATTGGTTGAAAAACAGGTAAAACGAGTATTCGCCTGGATTGGGGAAGAAGAGTTCGTATAGCCCTAGGGTCTGCTCGGGGATTGGCATATCTGCACGAGCTTGCAGATCCACCCATAATCCACAGAGACGTCAAAACAGCCAACATATTGTTGGACATGAATCTGACTGCCAAGGTAGCAGATTTTGGGCTTTCCAAACTCATTTCAGATGGAGGAGCTGAGGCAGAAGGCAAAAACTACATCTCAACTGAAGTCAAAGGAACACTGGTAATCATTTTGCACTGAACTTATACTAGTGTTGTTGGCAGATCTACTATGGTGGAAAGTTACAGTGAGAGTGAATGTGTTTTTTTGCAGGGGTACCTGGATCCAGAGTACTACACAACGCAGCAGCTCAGCGATAAGAGCGATGTCTACAGTTTCGGTATTGTTTTGCTGGAGCTTGTTACAGCAAGGCCCCCCATTAAGGACGGGAAATTTATAGTTAGACTGGTGAAGGCGGCCCTGGAGAAGGGGGGTATAAGTGGCTTGCAAGGGGAGGTAATGGATCCCTTATTAAGAAAATCTGCTGAGACTGAAACCCTCACAGGGTTTGAGCGGTTCTTGGGCTTGGCACTGAGCTGCGTCGAGGAATCGGGTGTCGAGCGACCATCGATGAGGGAAGTAGTGAAGGAGCTGGAATTGATTATGGAAATGGGTTCAGGCTTCTCTGCGGACTCCATATCAGCACGGAGAAACAGCTTTGTTAAGAAGGGGCAGCCCCCACTTCCTTATTATGGTCAAGATATGGAAGCAGGTAATTCTAGTGGGTTTGTGCCGAGTAATAGCGATGTGTTTGAATATAGCGGAGGATATCCAATGTCTGCCAGGTGAAGGATCTTTCTCGCCAAGGCTTTTTGTATTTTTATTAATAAACAAAGGCACACCAAAGTATGCTGAACTCAGCGTTTTTCTGGGTAATATTGTTTTTTCCTTTCTGAAGGCCATGTTTTATGGAAATATGGTTGGAAAAAGGATAAGTTTTAGGGAATGATTCTTGGAAAAAGGATTAGTTTATTGATGAAAATTTACTATGCACAACATTATTTTAAAAGATCTGTCTTAATATTGTTTTAATATTTAAATATTTCATATGAATAGATAAGTGGGTCATAAATTTGGATGGTTTTTAAAAAAAATCTTAATTTGTTTAATTTAAATAAAGTTTTAACATGATTTAGATAATTGTTTAATTATTTGAACTAATGATTTTTTTTAAATATAAATTAGTATTATGTTATTATAAAGGTAATGTGTGATTTTATAAGTATTCAATATGGAGTTGACCGTGTTTCTTTTAAAATAAAAATAAAATATTTTCTAAATAGAAAAGTAATATTTGTTATTATAGAAAATAAAAATGAATATATTCATGTTTAGTTAATTTTAATTAAAAACATTATGCAACATTAATAACTCTAACCTCACTCCCTGTTATATAATTTGTTGTTGATACTACAACTTAATATGATAAACATATTTCACTCACTCTAAGTCATAAACTAATATGATAAACATATTTCATTCTCTCTAAATCATAAATAAAATCTTTTAATGTCCATATATGTAATATAATTTCATATCAATGTTAAAAAATAAAATAAAAAATATCAAGTACTTCCAAATAAGAATAACAAATGCAGTCAACTTTTTTCTGGATAATGATGTTTTTCTGTTTTTCAAAGTCATGCTTTATAGAAATATTGTTGGAAAAATGATAAGTTTTATGGAATTATTTTTGGAAAAAAATTAATTTATTATTGAAAATTTACTATGAAATGACTATTTTAAAGCCTCTTTAATAGTCCATTAGGTCTTGGATGATATATTGGACATGATGAAGATGTAATCTTGCTAAGCTTACAAAAAAGACTCTTTCATAAAAAATTTAATTGTAAATTATTTTTTTCATTATAAATTTATTTTGTATATATTATAAAAAAATATTAAAAATTATGATAATGATAATTAACGTCCATTAAGGCCAATAGACCTTAAAAGAGTAAAAGATTAATTGCAATTAAACCTTATTTTTAATTAAAAATTATTAATAAAATTATATTCAAAATTATTACTATAAATGTATAGATAATGATGATGATGATGATTAAGGTCCACTTAAACCAATGTTGTCTATCGGACTTCAAGAAAAGAAAAATAATTTACTTGTGGTTCAAAAAGAAGAGAAAGAAGAGCTCCAAGATAGCTATAGTTGGGTTGGCTTAATAAGTCAAGAAGATTGGAGGAGTGGGTTGGCTTAATAAGTCAAGAAGATTGGAGGAGTGGCAGGTGTTAGTGAATTGACAGCGGATGTGAGTAAGAGATGTGAAAAAGAAGTGTTTTTAATCTTCCACCTTCTTAGTATCACAAATATGACATGTTCTAAATTCTATCATCCCATCGAGTCTTGTAAATGCTATCATCCCATGGAGTCTTGGGAGTAGACCACCACCGATTTCACTTCGAAGCTCATGAAAATTAGTTCTTATCCTAACCATGTTCAGTTTTTTCTTAGTGCTAGTCAACACAAAGAGATAATTATCCTTATCAAAGGTTAACATGAACCATTACTAATATACTCACTATAAAGGATAAAAAAAATTAATACACTCACTATAAAGGATAATTTTTTTAATATAAATCTATGATACCTCAAATATTTTTAATTAATGTAGATGTATTTTATTAAGTATATTAATATTTTATTTTATTTTAATGTTTTTATAAATTATATTTTGATTTATAAATAAAAAATTATATATCTTATTTAAATATGTTTTATTTTTTAAATATTATATTGATGAAGATGATAATGATGGTTAATATTCAATAAAATTTATCTTATTTATTAGATTTTAAGAAAATAAGATATTGAATAGAATTTTCTATAATTTTATTTGTATGTTCCCAAATAAATGAGAGAAGTGCTTCATCACCACAATTTTGTTGATTAAAAGGTAAATAAACATTTTATTA
The DNA here is from genome assembly GCA_034641835.2 of Pinus albicaulis. Lineage (NCBI taxonomy): Eukaryota > Viridiplantae > Streptophyta > Pinopsida > Pinales > Pinaceae > Pinus > Pinus albicaulis. The sequence goes on from JAXQQM020082918.1 coordinate 164,378, forward strand.
AATTTATAAATGATTTATTACAATATATTTATGATATTAAGAAAAAAAAAATCCAGTATTAAAATTTATTTTATTATTTTAAATATTTTTTTAATATTTAAATATTAGATATGAAATGTTTTAAGTTAGATAAGTGGGCTATAAATTTGGATGATTCTTAAAAAATTCATAATTTGTCTAATTTAAATAAAGTTTTTAAATTATTTAATTGAATTGTTTAATCACTTGAGGTAATTATTTTTCTTAAAAATAAATAACTATTATGTTATTACATTTTAAAATGTATAATTTCATATGTGCATGGAGATGATTGTGTCCTTAAATGAAAATAAAATATTCTCTAAATAGAAAAATAATATCTGTTACAATAAAAAACAAAAGTAGATACGCATGTTTAGTTAGTTTTAATTAAAGACATTTTACAACATCAATAATTCCAATGTCATCATTCAATTTGGTGTTGATATTACAATCCAATATGATGAATATATTTCACTCACTCTTAGTCATAAATAAAATATTTCAACATTCACATATGTAATATAATTTCATGTCAACTTTCAAAAAAAAGATAAAGTTAATAAATAAAATAAAAAAACAGTAGGTACTTCTTAATAAGAATAGGAGAGGCAATGAGGTTTTTCTGGATAATGTTGTTTTTTTCCTTTTTGAAAGCCATGCTTTGTGTAAATATTGTTGGAAAAAGTATAAGTTTTATGGAATTATTCTTGAAAAAAGAATTAGCTTATGGTTGAAAAATTACTATGTAAGGATTATTTTAGAAATAAAAAAATTATATATCTTATTATATCTCCCACACGCATGGTATTACTTATTCAGTTTTGACTTTGACTTCCTGTTAGTTTGACTTTCACCAAAAATTTATGATGATGATGATGGTGATGATGGTTAACGTCCACTAAGACCAATATTTGGTCTATCTGACCTAAAGAAAAGAGTTATTTAATTTGATTTAAGATTTTATTCCCATGCTCAAAAAGCTTGGAGAGAAACCTCTTGAGCTCACTATAATTTTGACATCTTAAAAGGCTAGGAAGGTCAGTATTGCAACAAAGACTATGAAATTGAACTCTAATGTGGTTGTATGCAGGGCACTCTAAGAGGAAGTGATTTTCATCCTCGATGTTCATATTCTCACAGAGATGGCAGATCCTTTCCATCCATGGTGTTTTAGGAATTGTCCAACGACCTATTTCACTATGGAGCTCATGAGAGTTCGTTCTAATCTTGGCTATATTAATTTTCTTCTTTGAGGTAGCTAAAATGGATAGATACTTTTGATATTCTAGGGTGGGGTTGATGACCTCCTTATAATATCTTAATTTTCTTTTAGCTACTAGATCTTTCTCACACCACATTTTTTCTTTGAACTTAGAAGTAACAAATTTTTTAATGTTATTAATGTTTTGCAATGCAACATTCTCGTCGATCTCCCAATGGTTTAACCAGGCCTTGGTGTCTTTATACCAACCTCGTTTAAGCCTTAGGTGGTTTTGGTTGGAATTTAAAGCTAGCTTAGGAAGTCTATGGTCTCCTATGCTATTGAGCTTGTGCTTGTACAACAAAAGCCTAGTCATAGCTAGGCTCTCGATAGGGGAAAGACCCACTTCTATAAGGAGAATAGGATAGGGTGTATTGCTTTTAATTTTAAGGTTATATGTTATAAAACGCTTCTGGATTTGCTCAATCTTTCTCCAGGATTCTCTAGAGATGTTGCAACCCCAAACCTCACATCCATATAAGATAACAAGAGTGACTAAAGTTTCAAAGAGGAACTTCTTTCTATCCCACATTACGAGGTTTGTCGTTTTACAATTATTTTCAAGACCAAAATAAGCTTTCCACCCCCCATTTATCCTTTTCTTAATGCTATAGTTCCAGTTGAGCTTGTGATGAATATCAATTCCTAGGTACTTGTAAGAAGACACTTCCTCCAAGTTACTATTGTCATACATAAAATTAGCGTAAGTGTCCTTCTTGGATTTGATAATCATAACTTTTGATTTGTCAGTGTTAATAGACATACCCATGGTAGAGCAGAAATCCTTAAGAAGTCTAAGTTGCTTATCAAGATCAGATGGGCACCTTGCGAGAAGAACAATATCGTCAGCATAGAGAAGAAGGATGATGACTATCCCAGCTAAGATCGTGCCAGCACATCCTACTTCCTCTAAACAACCTTCTAGCTTGTCGATGTAAATGCCAAATAGGGTAGGGGAGAGGGGACAACCTTGTTTAACTCCGATATTACACTTAATATCTTTCGACCACCCCTCATTGCTCTTTAACTTGGCAATTACATTCTCGTATAACCTTATAGCGACCGCTCTTAGCTCGAAAGGAACATTTAGCTCTTCTAATCTATTCCATAGGTTATTTCTAGGAACCGTATCGAAAGCCTTTCTAAAGTCCACAAAGCAACATAAGAGATTGGATTTATCATTGCAGCATTCCTCCACAATGATCCTAAGCGTAACAAGGTGGTTCGTTGTTGAGTGCTGCCTTCTAAAACCTGCTTGGACTTTAGCCCGCTTACCTTCACTTTCAAGCCAAATGCTCAACTTATTTTCCAAAATAATACCAAATAACTTGGCTAAGAGAGGGTTGATCATAATTGTTCGATAATTAGAGGGGTTATTTTTATCCCCACTTTTAAAAATAGGGATTATGAGGCTCTGAGTCCAAGGTTTAGGGAACCCTTGCTTGATCGCTTGGTTGAAAAGCTTGTGGATGTGGGGGATGAGGACAGGACCTCCAATTTTTAAGATTTCCGCCTGGTAACCTTCAATGTCTTTAGCTTTCCCATTTTCCAGGCGTTTAACCCCAAAATCAATGTCTTCTAATGAGAAAAATTCTTTCGTTGTGAGCAGGGTTTCAAAATCCCTGGCATTTGGAGATTCATAAAGCTTTTTAAGATAGGAATTCCAGTCATGTAAAGAAATTTTATTATTATCTTTAGTTTTCCTAGTTAGAATCTGCCTCCAAAATTTCTTAGGAGCCACCTTAGAGAGGTGTAAGAGATTCTCTTGTCTTTTACGAATATATTGCCTTTTTTTCCTTTTAGTTAAGGCTTTGTAGATTTTTATCTTGTTAATTTTGAGAGATTCATCAACAACTTCCTTAATTGCTCTCCTCGCACTTTTACAATCTTTGTCATACCATGGGTTGGTTTTGCTATTTCTTTTATTACTTGAGACTTCAATTGAGAACTTGTTAATAGAATATGAGAGGGTTGTAGTAAAATTATGATAGAGGCCATCTATGTTGTCTATACTAGATAAAGGAATCAAATTAGTTTTTAATTCATTTAGAAAGAGATCGTTTTTATTTCTATCAAAGATTAAGTTCTTTTGACTATAAGGATTATCTTCAATGGGATCTCTATGCATGAAAAAATTGAGAGTTATGAGTAAAGGCCTATGATCAGAGTCAGGCTCGTGGTCGTCTAAGATGTCAAAATTTATTATTTCGTTGTATAAAGGGAGATCGGAAATAACATAGTCTACCACGCTGCTGCCAAGCCCATGGATGCAGGTCATCTTGCTAGAATTGGGTCACTTCTTTAGACCGTTGCAAATTATGAGATCATGAGCACTACAGAGCTTGACTAGCTCCGACCCAAACAAATTATCCCCAAGGTCTTCAGAGCTCACTTTGTACTGGCTAGCTAGAGTAAGGTCGTTGTCTAACCAAAGAGGATTGGGGTTTGAATGATTGCTTAGAAGAATAGCTTGGTTGTTTGAAGTTCGAGCATTAAATTCACCCATTAAAAGGATATTACCTTCATTCCTTAGGCTAGAAATATAATTCTCTAAACCATTGTAAGGACTATTTTTATCTAGATTCTTTTTCCCTATAGAAGTTAGAATTAATGGGTGAAAAATAACAGATTGCTATGTAGGTCTTTTTATCATTAATGTCAATAATCTCAATCCAACTATACTGGTTGAAAGAGTTGATTTTATAAATCTTAGCATGGGGGGAGATGTTCTAATTAATGTAGCAAGCTATGCCCCCAATGCCTCTACTAGAGGATCAGGTAGACCATAGTGCAAAGCCATCTACGTTAGGGACCTTAAATTCTTCGTGCTCCCAAGTTTCAACAAGTAATATAATATCAACATCATTTGAGATCCAACTTAGCTTGGGGCCTTTGTTCCATGGAAAGCCTGAACAGTTCGAAGAAAGAATTCGGAGCATCTTGAATTGCTATTTATTATTATATTTTTGGTTTCTATCTCGAATAACGGCTTTTCTATTTTTTATTATTGCCCATTTCCCTTCCTTCCTAGGTTCTTTTACCTTTTGCACCTGCTTTCTTAATTCTGCTTGATCTTCTAGAATGAGATCTCGTTTATAAATATTCCTGTTCCTTTTATACTTGAGGTTTTACTAAGTATGTCATACTTATGGTCAGTAGAGCTCACCTTTATTCTTAGTTAATTTCCCTAACCTTGTTGCTTATGTGAGACAAGTGGTTTCAATTTGTAATCTATTATGTAATTCTGTCTCGATTATGGCTAAAGTATCCTCGTCTACCTCCTCTTTCAAACCAAATATTATAAGGTTCAAGGCCTTTTTATTACGCTCATGGTTTAATTCGATCAATTTTTTCATTTCATCTTTAATTGGTTTGATATCTAATTTACCTGCCCCACTATTTACGGTGAGATTGTTGTTAAATTTCTAGTTCTTTAATCATGTCCTTCATTTTAAGACTCTCTATATTATCTAATTTACCTGCCCCACTATTTAGGGTGAGACTATTGTTAACTTTTTATTCTAGTTCTTTAATAATGTCCTTCATTTTAAGACTCTCTATATTATCAGCATCTCCTTGCTGGGATGTTTGGTTAGTATCTTGGTTTTGTTTTTCTATGACCTGCAACCTAGTCTCCATTGCCTCCATTTTATTCTCCAATTGTTCTATTTTATTTTCTTTTTGTTTTTGGATCTTGTCTTCAAGAGATGTGAATTTGTTTTCTGTGTGGCTTCTAACTGGGTTTGTAGCTTGACTTCTCTTTCTTCTCTACGTTTCTCTAAAGACTCTATATACTCATAAAGGCTCTGTAGAGTAATTATGCTAGGTCTAACTTTGGTAATCTTTGGTAGTTGTGGTGAATTATTCATACTTGAGAATATATGAGCATATATGTATTAGAAAAATATAAGGAATGTGTGCACCTGAATATGAGCAAATCCGACAACAGACCTCAAGTCCAAGGTCCGAAAATTTATCGAGAAAAAATCACCACAAACCCAAGTATGAATCCAAAAAATTCACCGCAAAACCCATATTAATCAAGAAAATTACCTTCATTGCACTTCTCTTTCTAAGATATTCCCAGAAAATTGTACCACAACTTTTCACTAATTTCATCGGCATCAAAGTATTAATCCAGAAAATTCATGGCAAACCCAATAACAAAGTAGATAAATGTCTTTTTGGTTATCCATAGTTCAACATTGGGAATTTATTTTTTGTTATTTATTATTATTATTATTTAAATTTATTTATTTGTAAGGTGATTGGTTGAGGTCTTATTATGGGTTGTTTAGCAGCTTCTATTTCTATTAGTTATTAATTTTTTGTTTTTTGTTTTATTTCCTTTTTATTTAAAAATTTTCCTTTTTTCTTTTCCCTATTATTTCCATTTTCATGAATTATAGTTTTTTCTCAATATTTTGTCTTTTCTTATGTTTTTTTTTTAAGATAACCAATTTTAAAGAGGAAAAAATAATTAAAAAATATTTTCCCAATAATTTTTTTAAGTTTTATTACTTTTTAATTTGACTTATAATTGTTTTCCTTTTTCTATTTTTAATTCCAATACATTAATTACACTTTGTTTTCTTGTTTACACATAGCTTTTATAATTAATAATTATTATGATAATTATTTATTAGTTTTTAAGATCTTGTGAGTATTATAATTAATAATTAATATGATAATTAGTTATTAGTTTTTAAAATCTTGTGAGTATTATAGTTATTAATTTTTAGGATCTCATTAACTCTTTTTCCTCAACTTTTTTGAATATGTTTTATTTAAGGAATTTTTTTATAATTTATGCTTCCAAATATATCAAAAATTCAAAAAATTGACCTTATAACAAGAAATTGTTTTTTTTTTTTCAATTATTCCTTCGGTGTGTCTCTGATTAATGTTTGCAAGTCAAAGGATTTGAACCCTACTCTAGGGTATTATCAAGATCTCACTTTGAAGTTCCATATTCTATTTCAAGTAGTTGGAGTTAATATGTGAATTTTGTTAAAGTCGTTTAATACTAAATCACAAATCATAGACAAACCTATAATTTTTAGAATTAAAAAAAAGGTTAATTGATATATTTTATTTATTATAATATTCATTTTTTTAATGATTTTGTATACCAAATAAACTAAATATTTTGATTAGAAACTAAGTGTTTTGATACCCATCTATAGGTACTAGTGATTTAATTTATATAATTGTGCTAGTTATAATTTAGTTGTTAAATTAATAGTAAAATAATTGTTATTAAGAATTATTCATAAATATTAATTAATTTGTCTTTACAATTTAATTTAAAAAATAATTTAATATTAAATCACAAATTATAGATCATCTCAACTCAATTTTGCTCTACTAAAAAAAGAGATGCTATTTGAGATAACAATAAAAGTTTTGTTTCATATTCCCATGCCTTCACTACCACAAACACAATTGCATTCAACTCTATATCAATCATGTTCAATTCTCATGAACTTTGTATGAGACAATTGGTTGTGCAAAAGGAGTTTCTTGGAATTGACATTTCACTGAGTTGAAACTAAGTTTCTCCATATTAATTTGAACCAAACAGTGCCAAAAAAATAAAGTTATAAAGCTTCATTACAACCAATAAGATAAGACTCTCACCAAAAAACAACATTTTCACTTTTATTTACATTTTTTATAAAAAATTTAATTGATTTTTTTTTTCTAAGTAACACTAAATCTATTAATATTTAACATAATAATACAGAACTGCCACTGTCTGAGCTGAGGAAGCCTGAGCACAGGGCTTGACTGCCATGAAAATTCATAGTTTGGACTGCCCACTATGGGGAAACTAGTCCCATAAGATTAAGATTCACCGCCCTCATAAGGGAAACCGGCATTACATCCACATTGTTTGTCAAAAATACCAAAACTATAGCATGCCACTCTCCAAGAAGAGGGTGAAAAAACAAGAAAACCAGAAATAGCATAAAGACCTTGCACATGGAGAACAAAAACCTCTGGGGTATCTTCTAACTACTGTGCATCAGTGGAGGAGGGCGGTTCTTCAACAATTCTGCATCCAAACTCGTCGCTGCTTCCCCCTTCATCAGCCGAGGGTGGCCCTTTGTCTTTTTCCACGCCTTCCATATTCTGGACCTGCATAGAAACGTTCGAGACAAGGTTTAATTGGGCCAAGGTATCCTTGGAAAATTTAGCAAGAGTGGGGCTAGGTGCAGTGAGTCCATGGAAAGCGACAGAGGGACCAGGCATTGCGGACGGAGGTGGCACCATGCGGGAAGATTCTTCACAAACCATAACCGTGACATGGGCTTTGAGGACAGGTCTTTCAAACAAGTAATCGAAGGTAAACTCTGCGCGTTGAGAGGACTGGCGAAGGGAGGAAGAGGAACGCGGGTGGGGGACGGAGGGAGCTGCAGAAGGGCCGACCGGAGGTGCTTGGGAGAAGACAAAAGGAGACGGAGGACGCACAGAGGGAGGAGCGGAGAGAGGGCCACGAGGTCTGCCCCTGCGAACTCTAGATTCTGAAGAATAGTTGCAGGGGAAATCTTCCGACGAAGATTCAGAGGCGGGAGACGACGGAGATCGATGAGCTCTGCCACGACTAGAGCCTCTGCGACATCGCATGCAATGGCACAGCTAAGGCATGGCGAAGGGGGAAGGCAGATGAAATGGGAAAAAGAGCAGAGATTGCGGAGGGCCAACAGAGCTATACAACGAATTTAACAAACAGAATTGACTGTGCGAGTAATGGAATTTCGGGATGGTCTCCATACAGCACAATAGTTCACACCGGCGGCCTGTTTGCGTTTGAGCGCTAGGCTCTGCACAGGCAGACGGAAAACAAGCACGGTGAAACACAGTAGCAGAGCAGACAGGGCAAGCGCCATGCAAAGGATTCCAATCCATGCCAAGAGCCGAGGTGAAACAAATGAAGAGCGCGCTGCAAAGACGTTTCCAGAGAGAGTAGTTAAGGTAGCGTGGGGTGGCAAATTGAATGCCACCATAAATGCAAGTGTGGGAGGCCAGATGGCCTGCCCAAAGGGACTGCCTTGGGAGGCGATGAGGGACGAGAGTCCCATCATGAACTGGAGGCAACCGCATCCGGCACTATGGAGTCCTGTTGTACCAGAGTGCTACATTCCTGAAGTTTGGCTGCTTCATTGATGATTTTGAGCGGTCTATGGATGAAAGTAACCGAGCTTTCCACTCCCATATTAGGAAGGAATTCAGCGACTTTGTTGCCATCGCGCCTGATGTGAGAGAAGGAAACAACATTATAACTTTTGAGCCAAGTTTCCATCAGATCCAGTCTAGAAGCTAGTCTCCAGCATGTGGATATCTTGCCAACAGTGGAGCCTGTTAAGAGATGTTGAGCCGTGTTGATGAGCACTTGGGAATCTCCCTCAACGACAAGTGGGAAGAGGTTGTGGCATTGAGCTAAGCGGAGACCTTTCCATAGACCTTCGAGCTCCGCAGAGTTGTTGGTATCCCATCCAAGATGGCCAAAGTAAATGACAAGAGGAGTTCCTTTAGAGTTTTTGAAGATTCCCCCAAATCCAGTACTCCCCAGATTGCCCTTAGAAGCCCCATCAAAGTTTAATTTTACAACTCCTAAGGGGGGGGGGGAGTCCAGCAGACAGGAATCTGAGAATTATTTCTAGCAGGAGAAGATGAGGTAGGACTGATTTTGAGTTGCCAATTCTCCCAGATGGCACGTTCCTTAGGCTTGGAAGGAATGTCCTCTTCTTTCCAAGAGATAAGAGAAAGAGTCTCTTGAAGGTTGCTACAAAAGGAATTGCAGATAATCTTCGTAGGCGAGGTATGGTTTCTAAAAACTCTTTTGTTCCACTCCTTCCAAATCGTCCAAAAAAGGATCCCTGGAATAAGAGTCCACATAGTGTTAAGAAGTGCACTGGAGAAGGGAGTCATGGGCCAGTTGCGAATGTGGTGGATTAAATCTTCGGTGGGTTTGCTTTTTTGGCAATGGAAATAGACTTTCTCCCAAAGAGTGTTAGCCAGATTGTAAGAAATCATTAGATGTTGAGCAGAATCAGTGCTTTGTTTACAATTGGGGCATTGAGATGGCCCAATGAATCCCCTTATGATCAAATTATCCCAGGTGAGAATCCTTTTATGACTGAGAAGCTAGAGGAAAGTCGAGACTTTGGGCCGTATGCCAGGAGCCCAAACATGCTTCCAGATAGGATCACGAGGATTGGAGGAAGCAAGGAGGAGGGTGTAGGCTTCCTTGGTGGAGAAAACCCCCTTAGAGGAGTGTCCCCATGTAAGAACATCCGGATCCTCAGTCCATCTGATCCTTCTTTGTCCTAGTTCAACGTTGATGGTAGCTGTGATGTCATCCTGAGCGCTAGGAGCAATTAAAGTAGCTTGCTTCCATTGCCTGTAGCCATTGACATTCTCTGTGAGCCAGTGTTGATTGACTTGATCTTCTTGTTGAAACCTGACATTGTCCCTGTGAAGATGATTGAGAATCTTCGAGAGTTTTTGTCGATGTTGCCAGGCATCCATCCAGAATCTGTCTGTGCCTCCATTCCGAATTTCCCAGAAGCTGTGTTGTTGAATCATATCATTGTGCTACTTGGCGGCATTCCATATAAGAGAACCGGGAGCTTCAAGGAGGAGTTGGATCAGTTCTTCAGGAGGCCGATTGTTGGCATATTTTGCAGTCCAGATTTTTTCCCATGGCGTGTTTGGATTTGAGGTCCACTTCCACCACATCCTGGCCCCCATAACAATGTTGCTATGAGTAGGGTCCCTGAGACCGAGGCCACCAGCTTCTTTGGGGGTGCAAACAGTATTCCAATTGACAAGAGCCCATTTCCATTTTTGTCCAGACGATCCCCACAGAAATCTTCGTTGTAAAGCTTTGATTTGCTTAAGAACCCATTTCGGAGCAGCCAAGACAGAGAAAAGATAAAGAGGCATCGACTGAAGAACAGATTTAATGAGAACAAGCCGACTGGCCATGTTGAGGGCTCTGAAAGTCCAGGAGGAAAGACGGGCTTCAAGCTTCTTAAGCAGGATGTTCCAAGAGGAGTGTTTGATGGCTGAATCAATAAGGGGTGCTCCCAAGTATTTGGAAGGAAGGGAGGCTATGGGAAAGCCTAAGATTCAGGCTGTGCTAGCTTGAGTGGCAGCAGGGGTGTTGAAGAAAAATATTTGAGATTTGGCAGCGTTAACAGAGGTGCCCGAAGCTTCAGAAAAGGTTTTCAACAAGGATTTAAAAGCTCGAGCTTCTTCTACAGAGGGATGGCCAAAGAGCATACTGTCATCCACAAATTTTTGATGGGTAGTAGGAGGGAGGCTTTGAAGAGAGATGCCTTTCAGAAGATGAGCTCGAGTAGCATTTTGGATGAGACGTCCAAGGCCTTCGGCCATGAGCACAAAAAGAAAGGGAGACAGAGGGTCTCCTTGTATAATGCCTCTGGTGGGAGTGAAAGGTGGAGAAGGAATCCCATTGATCAGAATGGAGTAAAAGGTGGATGAGATAAGGTTCATGACCCATCTTATCCACAAGTGATTAAAACCAAAAGCTTCCAGAATCCTCTGAATATAGGTCCAACTCAATTTATCAAAAGCCTTAGACAGATCGATTTTGAGGAGCATACCTGCTTCTGCTGAACTTTAAGGAGTGGATGACTTCGTGAGTTAAAATGATCCCATCTAGGATCTACTGACCTTCCACATATCCAGTTTGTTCTGGAGAAATGAGCATAGGTAAGAGAGGCTTGAGGCGATTAACTATAACTTTTGAAATGAGTTTATAGATCACATTGCATAAGGCAATGGGCCGGAACTTTTCAGGCTTTCTTAGTTGGTCCTCCTTTGGAACCAGGGCAATGAATGTAGCATTGAGGGATGGAAGTAACCAATGCATGGTTCTCGATTCTTCGATAAGATGCCAGACTTCCAGCTTGATGAGTTCCCAAAAATGATGAAAGAAGTTGGAAGTGAATCCGTCCGGCCCTGGAGCCTTACCAATTTTAGTTTGTGCTAAATCCGCTTCGACCTCCTGTAAGGATATGGATCTTAGGAGCATCTGATTGTGTTCCTCCATGGTTAACTTGGGAATAAGATGAGTGATCTGGTCAATAGCTGATTGCCTGCCGAGATGAGGTTCTTGGTGCACGTTTTTGAAATGATCCAGCAATTCGCGCTCCATGTCTTCGTGATTTTCCAGCCTCTCCCCTTGCTGATTTGTGATGTGGCTGATATGATTGTTCATTCTTCTTTGTATAGTGGAGCGATGGAAAAATTTTGTATTACGCTCACCCTCTTTAATCCAGCGAACCCTGGATTTTTGTCTCCAGAAAATTTCCTCTTGCCTGTATCTTTCATTCAACTGCTGCTGAAGTGTTTGTTCCTGGCTGTTGAGGATCTCTGATCTTCCTTTGCTAATAATTTCCAATTGGATCTCCGCCATTTTAAGTTTGAGGGCTTTCTTTTCCCGAAAAATGTTCCCAAAAACTGAGTGGGTCCAGCTTTTTATTTGAGATTTTAAGAACCTTAACTTTTGCTGGAACTGAAACATCTTGGATCCTTGAGGAAGAATGAAGCTTTTCCAGGTGTTATGGACCATGTCCTTGAAGGAGAGATGATCAAGCCAGAAGGCTTCAAAGCGGAAGGGCCGCTTTAAGTGTTGATTAGGCCTTTGCCATTGAAGAGCAATGGGCCAGTGGTCTGAACCTATGATGGGAAAAATAGAAGCTATGATGTCCCCTCCCATGTGGATAGCGTTGTCAGAGATCACAAATCTGTCTAATTTGGAAGCAATATGATGATTGCCAGATCTTTTATCGTTCCATGTGTGCATCCCATTGGTGAAGGGAAGATCAATCAGCCAACTTCTGCTTATGAAATATCTAAAATGAGCGCTATCCGGTTCCAGCATCACATGCCCTCCAGTTTTTTCTTCCAACCTAGTTATCATGTTAAAATCTCCCCCTAAAATCCATAAAGGGTGAGTTCTATTGGAATTTAGGGCCTCCATCGTGTTCAGAAGCGTAGTGTTGCTTGCCAGATCTTGTGGAAAGTAAACATTAGAAAGGTGACCATGGATACTGGTGCCTATGAGATGAAAGGAGGCTTGGATGAGATTATGAGCTGCATGGAAGTCCCCAAGCTCAAGAGCTTGCGTGTCCCATATTATGGCTAGACCTCCGAAGAATCCGGAAGCATCAACTGCAACAGAATGACTATTGGGCCAGGCTTTAGAAAGGATTTTTCCAAGGGCCTCAGAATTGCATTTGGTTTCTTGAAGAAATATAAGCTGCAGTCTTTCTTGCTGTATCATACTCTTGATCATTTTGTACTTCCTGAGGCTATTCAGCCCTCTTACATTCCATGATACGAGCTTCATGATGAAATGTTAGGAAGGGGTTTGTAGAATCTCATGAGCTTGGGGTATTGACCTGACTCCACCAACATTTCCCCCAACATGATGGTGCATTGCCAGTCTGGTTTTCGGCCTCTCTTCTTTGACTCTTTTATAATCTTTAGACCATCCCAGTGACTTCCTGGTTGAATCCCTATTTTTTTATGTTGTTGTGCTTTGGATAGCACAACCTCCAAAGTATCTATCTGGCTGGGCTTGATATTATCAAAGTCCTGTCGAATGCAAGTGTCTTCTAAACTTGGTAGATCTAGTTCTCCCAGTTCAAAGCCTTCAGAGTCTTCATCCATGAGACTGAGCTGACTCCTCTCAGGGTTTTCAAGAATAGTGAGGTTGGGGTTTAGCAGGGCATTGTCAACCTCGATTCCTTTGGATTTAGCATCTGCAGAAATAGACTCGAAGGGTAGCTTGTGATTAAGGGATTCTCCTTTTTCTGAGGAAGCGGGGTTAGGTGATGGATGAGCGGAATTCAGGGTAGCAGCATGAGTGGTATGGTTAGGAGATAGAGCAGAGGAGGCAGGGTTGGGAGCTCCAGAAGGGTCTGAATGGGCTAGGGCTTCAAAGCTATCGCTGTTAGAGGGAGCAGTAGCTTGCGGGATGGAGGCTTTGTTACCAGAAGGGGGCTTTTTGTGGTTCTTCTTTCGGCTCGAGACCTTAGTAAATCCATCTGCCTCTGATTTATCGGCTGCATCAGTGCTCTTGGCTTCAATGTTCAGAGGACAGTCTCTGAACATATTTCCATGAGCATGACATCTTCGGCATCTGAAAGGAACTTGCTCATAATCAAGGGGTTGAATCCATTCAAAGTCATCATGAAATAAACTTACCGCATCTGGAAGTGCTCTGTCCAGTTGCATGTAGACACAGATCCGCGCATAAGAGGTGTACCATCGAAGCTTGGTTTCCTCAGCAATTTTAATGAATTCTCCTAAACCTCTGCCGATGGCTGTGAGAGATTCCTCATCCCAGTACTCTAGAGGAAGCGAATATAGCCTGATCCAGAATGGTGCCCAATTGAAATTTTCCTTGTCCGGGTTAAAACGTTCGACCCAATCTCTGAGATAAAGTCTAGCTGAGTTGAAGAAATAGGGACCCCCATCTAAAACCCTATTCCGATCTTCTATGCAGTTGAAGACCGCGTTAAAGAAGCCTTTTGGCCCTAGCTGAAGCGTGACATGACCTTTGGGCTTCCATTTAGTGGCTATCCATCCTTGCAGTTCTTTTTCTGTAGGCCAGAAGCCAATGAACTTCCCGATGAGTGCATGGTCTTTCATATATTAGATTTGAGCATTTATACGGTGACTCAGGAGATCGATCTTCGGTCTTTCCGCAGCAATGGGTTTGCATGTTACTGAGGCAGCAGCCGTAGGAATCCGAGTGGATTCATAAGCCTGTAGATTGGTCAGATCGTTTTTTGGGTGCGTCTCCTCCGTGACAGGAATGTGCCCATCCCGTTCAGCATCTCCTTTGTTCTGAGATTCTTTGGAAGGGGGAAGGTCGAGCTAGGCCCTGGCCGTAGCTCATAATTGTGCTCAAAATCCAAGGCAGGCGACCGTGCTTCCCGACTCATCAATCCTAAACGCAGACTTGTCGACGGGTACAAATACTATCTGTATGTTGTTGCAGAGGAAGAAAACCTAGCTCTCATCCGTAACTAATTCATGGTCCACAAAGTTTTAATTGATTTAAACTAAGTCGCAAATACTAATTACTAAATAACACTTATTTAAATATATTTTAATTTTAAAATATTATATTGATAAAAATGGTTCACATTCAATAAAACTTAAAACTTATATGATTTACTATAACTTAAAAAAATAAAAGATTAAATAAAATTTTGCAACGTTTTATTTCTATGTTCAGAAATAAGTCAGATAAGTGCTTCTATTTCTATAAGTGCTTCCATTTCTATGTTCAGAGATAAGTGCTTCATCACCACAATTTTTTTTGGGTTAAAAGGTAAATAAAACATTGAAAACATTTCATTAAATTTATAAATGGTTTATTACAATATATTTATGACATTAAGATTTTATTTTGTTTTTTTTTATCCCCTAAAGATAGTATTAAATATTTTTAATATTTAAATATTTGATATAAAATGTTTTATGAGTTAGATAAGTGGGTTATAAATTTGGATGATTCTTAAAAAAAAATTATTTATTTATTTTAAATAAAATTTTTAGATGATTTAGTTAAATTTATGGAAAATTTTAAGGGTTAATATTATTAGGTGAGCTAATTTTTCATGACTTTAAAAAAAAAAAATAGTCAATTTCTATTTTTTATAAAAATGATTCATCCAAATTTTATAATATAAAATTATTTTACATTAAAAATCTCCAACATTACATAGAGAGTATATATAAAATCATTATAAATTTGATGATTTTACAAATACATCAATAAATATTTTATAGTTGCATATTAGGGACTAGTGATATTCGTCAATATTTTTAAACTTCAAAAAAAATTTCCATCCTTAACATTTTCCTTTGTTAAATTTAAGTTTTTCTTTTTTTCTCTCTACAATTATTACATATTTTTTTATTGTTCTAAATATTTTTTTAATATTTAAATATTCTATATTAAATGTTTTATGAGTTAAATGTGGGTTATAAATTTGGACGACTCTTAAAAAAAAGAAGTTCTTGTTTAATTTAAAATAAAGTTTTAAGATGATTTAGTTAATTGTTTAATCACTTGAGTTAATTATTTTTCTTAGATATAAATAATTATTATCTTATTACAACTTAATATAGGGCAATGTTGATTCCATACATACTTAACATGGAATTGATAATGTTTTTCTTAAATAAAAATAAATATTCTCTAAATAAAAAAGTAATATCTCACAATAATAAAACAAAAATGAATATGCATGTTTAGTTATTTTTAATTAAAACATTATAAATATCAATAATTCCAACAAAGGATCATCTTAAAATAAAATAAAATATTCTCTAAATAGAAAAGTAATATATGTCATAGTAGAAAACAAAAATAAATATGCATGTTTAGTTAATTTTAATTAAAAACATTATACAATATCAATAATTCCAACCTCAATCTCTTATAACCCAATATGGTAAGCATTTGCAGTCACTCTTCATCATAAATAAAATCTTTCAATGTCCATATATGTAATATAATTTCATGACAACTTTAAAAGACATAAAATTAAAAAATAAAATAAAAAATATCAAGTACTTCCGAATAAAAATAATAAGATAAAGATAGGTAATTCATTCAATTCTTAACCTAAATTAATATGTAACATTTTGTAACATCCCTAATAAAATTTGAACTTTTATTTACTTTATTGTATACCCAATCATCTTCGCTCTACATTAACCATTCAATGGTATACTTAAAAAAATGTTATGTTCGATTTACGATAAGGAGAACCTTTTTTCAAATATTGTTTGCTCCCAAACTAAGGCCCGGTTCTGCGTACCTCGGTATGTTTGATATTTCAAAAGAACTTTCGAGAAGCCACATTAATCTTTCGCCACGGCCTCTTGGAAAATGGGAAGAGATCAACGAAAAAGGGGTGTTAGGGTTAATAGAACGGTGGAGAGGAGGTAACCGCCTATCCCCAAGCCCTCAAGCACTCCATTCGCTCATTTTTCTTTCTGCCTCTATCGTTTTGACTCTACAACCAGGAAGGCTAATATTAATACTAAAGAATTGCACCAAGAGGCGCAAAGGAACGCCGGAAGGCAGTAGATATGTAAGAGAAGTAATTTTATGAAAACAAAAAGTTTGTGACGATATGGAATATTGGATTTTAAACTGTCAAACATATTTTTTTTTGTGTTATCCCTAGCTAGGTAATATAAACTGTCTATGTAAATATGAAAATGTCTTGAATTTGTGTCTATGTAAATATGAAAATGACTTTGGAATAAAATTATGTGAGTGTGAGGATCGTAGTTGGACATAAATAATGAGTGATGTAAATAGGAAATGGGGCAGAAAAATGGAAAGAAAAGCATATATTTTGAAAAAACAGATAATATTTTTCTGAACAAATTATAATTAAGTCATTCATGATAATAAGTATATATGCCATTTAAATTTTCTGAAAACATGTAAATGAGAAGAAATTGGGCTAAGCAATTTCCTATTGAAATGTATAGAAATGAATATCGTTGTCCTTCATGAAAAGAAACTTTAGTTGCTGGGGGAATAAAAAGTTAAAAACGACTTATCTATGACTTGATGAGCGTTTGAAACAACGTAAATCTACTTCAGAAATCTAATGAGGATTCTAAATACACCTATCTCTAGTAACACTGATTTCTACATATTCAAAAGAATGTGAGTAATAGTCATAATTTTCACATGATTAAAGTTATGGAATATTTACCTCATGTTTCAAGGATTTTAACTGAATCTTTGAAAAACTCATCAAATAAAAGGAAACTTACAACCTACATAATCTTTGAAAAACTCATCAAAATAAAAAGAAACTTACAAGCTTTTGTTTCAGAAAAATCGTGTAAAAGCATTTTGAATAATCTCGTTGGCTAATAAGTCAACTTTCTGAGTAGCATTCGTGCTAAATGTTGAGTCAATGTCACATTATTTTGTCGAAACTGTTCAGACCTTGTTTTAATATAAATTTTGTGTTGGAAATGTTTAAATATAGAAGAGATTCTTCCACTGATCCATTCTACTTCAACACCAATCCTCTATACAAAACATGGAACTTTGGAAACGTCTTACCCCGCAATCACTAAAGTCCATGAAACCCTTTAACTAAAATCATTTTTTTAAAGAAGAATAATCTTGCAAAATAAAAAAAATGACATTTTAATGAGAAAAATTGCTTACCGCTGATGGACAAAACGCAGATCCGCCGAAAAAAGCTAAGGCATTTAGTGCATGGTAGAGAAACAACTCAATGCAAAGCACTATATAAATAGCATATTTTAAAGATGAGTATTGAATTATCGATCTCGCTATCCAACTTGTCATCGTTTACTTGCTTTCTCATTGCCCCCATCGTTCCCACCAGAAGAGGGATTGCAGAGTTTCCACCATAAGCGAGAGAGAAGAACATATTCACTGTAATATGGTCTAAGAACACAGCAAGCAGATCATGCACGACTAGAGGATTTTAGAATCTTTACAAGCATGCAAGTAACAGATTCCAAAGTAACACAACAAGAAGAGATCATGTACAACTCTTGGATTATATAATCTTCAGGGTAATGCAAATAACAGATTCAAAAAAAATACATTATTCACAAAAATTGAATAGGCCAATGCCGTGATTGTCAACAGATTTTGAGTAACTTGATAAGAAACACATTTTTAACTCAGAAGAAGTTTTGTAGATTTTCGGTTAGTTTTCGTAATAGATTACTCGTAGCACAATGAAAAGATTCCATTTATCAGAATATAGTCGTTTCTCAAATTTTCGTAATATCACTCGTAGCACAATGAAAAGATTCCATTTATCAGAATATAGTCGTATCAGCATATTTTATTTATCAGATTATTAAGCGATAAGGTCCCTTAAGGAGCGGAAAGACTGACAACCATGTTTCACCTAAAAACCATATTTGTAATGCATTACATATTCATTGAAATCGTTGTAAAAAAATTCGAAATCCGACCAATTAAAACGATAAATTCACTAAGGGAAGAAGGGAGAAACATAAGCTAAAACCCTAAAATACATTTCGATCAGTAAATCCATTTTCAAGCCTGCAAAAGAAATCGATCAAAATATGAGATGCATTTTAACCAATGCATCTGTTCACAAATTCATGAACATATGATATGCCGCGTGGACCCACGTGAATAAATTTTCTCTCGTAAAAAGACTTATACCCCTCTTGGAAAGCCAAAAAGGGGCAACAAAATAGAGCCCTTACCGTGATGGGTGATCCCGTGTTCAAAACCTTCTGACCACGGACAAGCCCCTCAGTTTCATCCATGGCAATGGTCCTGACAGTGTTCTCTCCCAAATCCTGGGCGACCTCGAGCACAAGACGAATGGGATTGTCAAGGACCTCCAACGCTGTGAGGGTCGGCGGCAACCCCGTCGGAAAACGGACATCAACGACGGCACCGATGACCTGCGAGACATGGCCGACGGCTCCAGCACCGGTGAACTCATCAGTCACATTTCCAGAGAGGCCAGCGCTTTTTGGGCCACCAACGGAACCAGGAGGCTGTGCAGGGGCGGCCGCCGCGGCGCCGGTCGCGTAGTCG